>WWET01000270.1:131416-144025 GCA_011038615.1 Limnodynastes dumerilii | reverse complement strand
GTGGTGACATTGTTGTGGCTGGGGACACTGCTGTGGTTGGTAACACTACTCTGGTTGGTGACACTACTCTTGATTTTTACTGACCCTATGTCCTTATCCTTTGATTTTATGGTACCAATCCTTGGTCTATTTTGAGGGGAATCATATCCCAGAAATCAAAGGCTCTATGTGATCGTCTTGGGCAGCGCTACATTATCAAAACTTTTCTGTTTGCAACTTTGTATCTGGTCTGTGTGGAACCAACTGTTTTGATTTCATCAGCTGCAGCCTCTCATTAGCGCCCGGTGGAGTTCACACATTGTTTTGTATCTTGTCACACAGTACAGGCAGAGCAGAGAGAACAGTAATGGACGCCGCTATGAAGCGGTGTCCATTACCATTGTTTCTGCTCTGCCTGCCCTGTGTGACACGCAGAGCAGAAATAACGGTAATGGACGCTGCTATGAAGCGGTGTAAGGCGCTCTCATCAAAGTGATGAGAGCACCTTACATTGCTTTCACAGCAGCGTTCATTACGCTGCTGACAGCCAGGGAGCGTAATGAACCGCATCCCCCCGCGGAGCGGGTCCCGACGGACCTGCTCATACCCCAAGGTGAGTATTCCGTCCATAAGACGCACACACTTTTCCCCCCACGGTATATATATAGTACATTAGATCTCTGCACTCTAACAGATATAACTAACTTTTAAAACATATTTATCAAGTTATATTTAGGCGTTTTATTATCCAGTCTTTTAAAAATGCTTGGATAAATTTGTAAATCACTTTTAATATGCTGATGCTATATAAAACAAACCACTAATATAGAAGTATAAACAGGTAAACTGTTCAGATTCTCTTTAGATTATAATATGGCACATAATGCAGAAGTGTTTATACCAGTTGATAGCTTGCTTTTGCACTTTGGAGGTGAATTATCCTGTGGGATTTGTACTTATAGTTTTTGTAATATATAGGAGTCCTGCAATCATTATCAATCTGACATTGATTGAATTCAGCTTTATAATGTGGGCAATATGGAAGGATCCACAAGTGCTGGTTGGCACCAGCTGATGTACGGATTTCACATTTTAAACTCTCCTATTGATAGACACTGACTAAGAGGAAACAACTAATTGTGAACTAAACCCATCCCTTCTTTGAGAAATGTCATTCCTCTGTCTGTATGAGTCAGAATTCTAAGATTGGTTCATGCTCCGAGGCATGAAAACGTGCAGTCTTAAAGACATCCGCAAGCTGCTTTCAACACAAATAAGTATGGGAAAAACAAGGCTTTGGGCCAGATTTACAAATAGACGAGTTTGTAAAAGTGACGTTTATGGGCGATTTTTCCATTGATACTGAAATTGACGGATTTACTAAAGTAAAATCGGCAGAAAATCCCTCAAAATGATATTTTAATTTTGCTACTTTGTCACTACTATTGCTATTATCTTGAGTAATACAGTACAAAAATGCTCATGGAGGTGACACCAACCCTTGTGACAACACTGAGCTGAGGACTGCAAGACACAAACCTGAATGAAAACAAGAGAAATGAAAGTAAACCTGTGCATAGGGGAACTTTGAAGCTTAGGAATGAGAGGGACAGAGAGAGAGTAGACTGAACCTGCAACATTCCTAAGCTAGACACAATACTTTAAACTGAAAGAACTCACTGATCCAGAGGGGTTGAGCTGAACTGCTTTCTGAAGCAAAAACTAGGGCGAGAGAGAACATTGCATAACAGTAAATAACAGTGTAATAGCCTCACATGGATTCACTTTAAAGAGGCTGCTGAAACAGTGGTCTGGATTCAGTTACGTAGTTTTCGTCTTACATATGTTGCTCATGTGTAGTAGCTCAATTCTCAAAACAACGTACGTAAGACGAAAACTACGTAACTGTGAATTCGGAGCAGCATATCTATGTTAATATAGATGGGAGTTAATGCGCTAAGCCATTTTAAGATGTCCAACATGGAGTCTTCATGCATCATGCTAGGAAATACAGGACCATGGACATGCTGCTGCAGAGCTTGTTTGTAGGCCTACATGTACATTGGACTGACAGCTGAGAGGCAGACACAACATTGGCGCATGCAGGGGGTTTCTGGTTGCCCAGAAAGCCCCCCTCCACACATCCAACATTTAAAATTAAAAAATGCCCCAAAAATGGGATGGGGGCGGAGCTGATTTGCCCTGTTTTCGGGCTCCAAAACGTTAGGAGGTATGCAAATATACCACACATGTATTAGAAACCCCCCCCCCCTTCAAAATCCTGCGTTTGGGACTGCATAGAATATGCTTTCTGGTCCCCCTCATTGTAGATTACACACAATCAAAGTAACCGTTCAACATTCTCTATCTACCTTTCAGATGGCAGCTTGCTAATTGGTGGATAGCTCCAATCATCAACCAGTCAGAGTACTGATAGCTATTCACTGCATAGGCTAATGAGGAGAAATTCAGAGCCCTGTAGCAGCCTGCTTGCATAGTATATTTATGAACAGGCTTTTATATAAACACTTTGGGGTGAATCCAGACCTAAGTATGTAAGCGTTTTTACGCTAGCCATTGACGTAAAATCACCTACTTGTATTTACTGCCACGTAACTCTGAACGTATGTACCATCAGCGTAACTACGGACGAAGGGACGGGTTATCAATACAACACCCGTAGTTAAGTTTTGTAGGCGAAGGGAGGCATTTAAATCATACAGTATGGGCCGGGTTAGGCCGTTACGTACGTGAATCCATTACTAATGCTTGGAAAAGTTAAGGTAGGGTTTGGGAAGCATAAAATGGCCAAAGTACGTACAAGCGAGGGGAGTGCATTGAAACTACGCTAGCATAAATACACTACGTGATGTAACGTAACAAGCACTTAGGCCTGGATCTGGCCCTTTTTATTTAACATTCACATCAGCCCCATTGGGGCTACATTCTAATTTCTATAACACAGACATACACACACAGACTAGGGTTAATTTATTGTGGAGGAAACCCGGAGCACCTGGAGAACATATAAACTCCACAGACTGGGAATCAAACTCACGACCTCAGTGCTGTCAGACACAAGTGCTACTCACCGTGCTGCCCTGTAATGGCATAGATACCATACTTCTGCAATAAAAGGATGCAATGTAGCAATGACCGCTATCACCTTGTATAGATTGCTTATGCTTGTTCACGAACAAAACATTACTTATTGCCAATCGTGAACAAGCATAAGGAAGTAATATTGAGACTGTACCTAAGCCAGATACACAAGAAAACATTCTACATTTATATATTGGCTAATGTGTTTTGTTTTTTTCCCCCAATTACATATTTTGTGGTAGAATATATATTTATATTCAGGTGTTGTTTAAATATTATTAATTTATTCAAGAGCATGATTTCTCTAGCTTCCAAAATAAAATAAAAAAAACTAATCCAGGGAAATCATGTACCATGTACTCACTGCCCGCTCCTTGGCATTTCTGATATGGACCATTTTGTTAATTAATGTTAATTATATTGTGTTTACTTGGCTGAAGTACTCATAGAAACATACAAAGTGACAGCAGATAAGAGCCACATGCCCCATCTAGTCTGCCCATTTGTTTATTTAAACCTATACTGACCCTAGCCCCTATTTACCCTCAATTTGGTTTACAATTTAGGATACCCTTATATTTATCCCAAGCATGTTTAAATTGTTCTACTTTATTAGCCTCAACCACCTCAGATGGGAGAATATTCCACTTATCTATCACCCTTTCAGTGAAGTAATTTTACCGCACATTTCCTTGGAATCTACCACCCTCCAGTTTATATTCATGCCCTCGTGTTCTATTACACCTTTTCTTTTGAAAAATTGTAATCTCCTCTAGCTGGTCAACCCTTGATGTATTCATCAGTCAAAACCGCTAATAAAGGATCGGAGATTGGAGGGTCACCCTGAAATGTCTTCTAGTGGTGTCTAGAGATGTTCTAACTCACCTGCAGATATTGGTTTAGGTTTATCTGTGTTTATGTAGAAATGTACAGAACCTGAATTTTATTTCCTGCACTTGGAAATCTTTAACACACCTGACATTGCTATGAATACCTGTACTGCAGTATGGGAAGTGCTCCTAATATGGGCAGTACGTTGGCTCAGTGAGTAGTACTTATGTCTCATAGTGCCGAAGTCATTAATTCTGCGTGCATTTCCTCCTACATACCAAAAATCAGGTTAGTACGTTAACTGTTGACAAAATGTGTGTATGTGGTAGGGAGAGTGGTTCCAGCTGGATGAGGGAGTGACAGGAGTTTGCTGCGTAATAACTGCAGGGTGGTGGGTTCTGAGGAAGTTAAGGAAAGGTTGTTTCACAGGAAGGGGGATGGGTGGAACTGGCAGACTAGTTTCATATCTGACGTCAAATTCTATGACAAAATAAAAACAAAAATATGATCTTTCCACTGTATGGTTTGATATTCATTTTCTTTTTCTTTAGAGTGTTGTTGTCTTTTGCAGCCAACCAATATGGTTTCAAAGATCCAATTCAGAACAAAGCATAAGTAGAGGTTCCACAGCGGGTGTCCCCCGAAGCCACTAATCTATGCAAGCGTTTGGTCAATTACTCCTATAGCTCAAACTTACCTTAAATTTTCCAATGCATGCACTCACATGGAGCAGAAGCCTGAAGAAACGATATAATAGTCCAAAATTCTTTATGAATTGAAATACATCCATTTACAATAAACTGGCACTAGAGATCGTAAAACAGAGGGGTATTTACATTCGCTTACCTTTCATTAATAAATGGTTTTAGCAATATCCAATTGCATGTACATTACAACTTTTTTATGTAACATTAAATGTTACTTTACTTTAAAGGGGAATAAAAAAAACAACAAAAAACAAACACTCAATAAGCCACAAAAATTCAATATCATTTGATCTCTAGCAGGAGGTGAGCAATGTCCTTTCCATTAGGATATATAGTTGGACCTGGAAACAAAAACTAGATTTACAAACACAAACAAGTGAAATTTACTTACAACAAAAGTGCATAGAGTAAAGCTGAAACGGTTGTAGCGTGTCCCCAGCTTGAGACCTGAAAATAACATTGTGCAAAAATAAAGTTACAAAACATGCAAACTTTTCTTTTTAAAAGAATGCCAGATTTAATATGTCCAAAGTAAACCATCAGTTTCAGCAATGGTGGAAAATGTACATTTCTTTACACAGACGAAAACACTCATGTGCAGAACATGTTATTGGAATACATGTAGCTTAAATACAACCAATTATGCTGTTTTCTATATGAGCTGCATAGATACAAGAGGAACCAATAATGTTAGTAACATTCCCAAATGTATATGATAATATGTAACACCATATATACATTAATAACTGTGGACTGGATCCGGGCGTTTTCCAATCACAAGGACTGGCAAACATCCACTTTTTTTGGTTTGTGCTACTATCCAGATTTCTGTTCTCTTTGGATACTATGAATTTATGTTTGCGTGGATTCTATATCAAGTTGTTTAAACAACCATAGCAAAATGGTTTTCTGTGGCCATTTAATAGGCCCTTAATGTGTCATACCAGGAAACTAATGTACAGTTTTTCTTTTGCAAGACTATATGTACATGCCTCTTCCTTAAAATGTTGAGAAACTATTATCTAAACATTTGAGAAAGTTACGAGCAGCTATTACACACATCAGTCACTGACTCTTTTTTAGGTTGAAAAGGTCATAATAAGCAATAATAAGGGGAAATGCAGATCCAGTTTGCAAAGTATGCTCTGTCAACAGGTAATTCTGATCAGTATCTTGTATCAACAGAATCCCACTCAAGCCATACCGTAAAACACAAAAGTCATAATATTAGAACATGTCATCATTGGCCGGTGTTTTGCAACAGAGAGGAGTAAATGATTTTAGTGATTTGCAGAACAGTGGCATGAACACTGTACTGTACTAACAAAGCTCCAAAGCCTTTGTAAAAACCCAGCATCCCTTCCTCTCGCTTTATGGTATTAATGCAGTCTCTCATTCCCTCATATTGAGTGTTGATAGGTAAAACTTCATAACCAAGGTCTGTGTTATCTATAATCGTACGCGTTCCTTGAACGTGAAGGCGGTGCATCACTGTCTCAAGAGGATACAGCAAGATGTCGGCACAAAGGCTAGCTGCAAAATTGGCAATCAGTTCTGGGAAATAGTCTTCCAAGATGTTCTGCGCTGCGGTTTTTCCTTCTGACGGAATTCGTACAGTGTTCTTTTTCTTTATGAAGAATAAAATGCACTTCTGGACAAACGAGCTTATAATGTAATGCAAGACACCGTGAAGGACGGTGGGGAACATCAGGACAAGAAGAGGCAGCAGACGTTTACTGTGTGGTATGCCTAGACCCATAAGTCGCCCGAATCCTTCCTTCAAACAATCCAAAATACCAGGATTGTCATGGATGATTTCACTCTGAAAGGCAACATATGATGTAAAGTACATTTTACGGACAGAGAAAAACAACCAAAACATACAGGGAAAAAAACCCAAACCAGACATAACCCAAACTTGTATTTTCTACTTTATTTTATGAGAAATGACCAATCAGTAGGCCTGCAAATATGCCATCAGTCTGTTAGTCACAGCTAGAACAATTGGGATGAAATGTTTATCTTGAAGGTAGATCAATAATCTCATGTGTCAGACAATTGCGGGGTACACATCAGGTGATTGGAACGATAACCACGTGGAAGAGCCCCAGTGTGTATCCAAAGTATACCAAGTACAATGTGTAATAAAGCAGGTACGCGTTATGATAAACACAATGAATAACAGAGGGGTTTTCATTAAATTTCTTTTAAAACAAGTCCTCACAAAAACATCTAACAAATGATGTGACTCAGCCAGAATGTATTCCGGCTAGCATGCTAACAGGGGGTCTAGAGTTCCAACACAGCCATACACTGGGTCTATTATCGATCCCAGCAAATGGTGGTCTGATAAATGGGACGATTTCCCACCACACATCTCTCCTGCGGGGACAGATAATCCTAGCAGAAGAGGGAGGCACTTATAGAACAGGGAGCCATTCGGTAAGCTTTGATTGGCTCTCTTAAATTAGCTCTTGATTTAAATCAGACATGCTAAAAACCAAATAATTGTACCAGAGCGTTTCTTGTGTTTATTTGGCATTTTAAAAATTGATCTTGTCCACTAACTAGAGCGATTATTTGCCCGATTACACGATAATTGGATGATTGGGCCGATAATCGATTCAGTGTATGGCCAGCTTTAGTCAGGGCACACATTTTATATGCCCAGCAGTTTGTTGTGCAATTAAGCACTGTGTATCATAAATAATTTAACAATAGAAAAATATTACCTGGACAGTTTCAATCAGACTTGCTGAATAGAAGGGAGTAGCAATCACATAAACCAACCTGCACAAAAGTAAAATACACAAACTGAATAAATCATTTTCAGATAGTAGACAGTGACACAAGAAGGCTGTGAAGGGATTGATTGATTGATTGATTGATTGCTAGTGCACTTACACAATCACACTTATTGTAGTACTGCTCTTGTTCTGTTATGCAAGGTACCATCTACTGTAGCCCCACTAGATATAAATGCCAGAGCACTAACATCTCATATACCCCTTTCAGACCAAGCTATCGACCCAGGAATAACCCAGGTCGGGTGTCAGCGTGAAAGGGTCAACCCGGGTCCACGACCCTGGTCGACACCAGGGTTATTCCTGGGTCAGCCTAACCCGTGGTGCGGTGTGAAAGGGGGAACCCGGATTATTCAACCCGGGCTCCATTAAAAAAAATAAAAAATGTAAAATGGGGGATGGGGAGCACTGTCTGCCTCGGGCAGACACGGCTCCAGTGTGAAAGGCTACAACCCGGGTTATTCCCGGGTTGTAGCTGCGGTCAGACAGATTCAACACGGCTAGCAGCCGTGTTGACCCAGGTTTAACCTGGGTTTTCGGTCTCAAAGGGGTAATAGAGAGTAACTAGCTCTCCCTTCAAGGTTTACTACTCACTCAAACAGCTCAATAAAAGTATTTAAAAAGTTATAACAGACCGTTCATAGAAAGCAGCTGATCAACAGTTAGCAGAATACCCGCACCAGGACAAATCTTTTGGGGGGTGAAAAGTAGTTCCAATAGTACAGTAGATACTTAGCCCAATAATTGGGCCTAACTCCCAAAAGTGCTGTTCCATGCTATTTAGATTAGGAAATTGCATAAAATCTTTTAAGTATATTAGCTGATCCAAGCATAAGGCAAGCACGTGCCTGGATAGTCCAGCACAAACAATGTCCAATAATTGGCCGATTTGCCCCATAAGCTGAACAACCAGTCTTAAAGTCAATAAATGTATGCTCACCCTTTAAGAAGAATGTGCCCTCCTATTTCCCTAGGACTCCATTTATGGGTAATTTCCCTGAAAAAACACACACACAAAAAAAAGACAAATTAAGAAAATGAATATGCCTATAAAGTGCCATTTTAATAGTCTACTGCAAAATAGTAAATCAAAGAACAAAAATTTATATCACAACAATAAATAAAAATGAATGTAAGCAATATCAAAATAACAATGAGCCTGATTCAGACTTAAGAAGGAGCTTGAAAATAAGAGAGTAAAGTTACTCCTGGGCTAAACCATGTTGATTTCAGGGGGAGTGAAGTTAATTGTATTCTTTGCATGCAGGGATATATCTTTGAATTGCTTACTGCACACAAGACCAGCGTTACTTTTATACTGCTATTTAGCTGGGAAACATCTCAACTCTAATACTGTTTGCAATAGATGAAATATGACTCCCCTGCAATCAACATGGTTTAGCTCAGCAGTAACTTTCTTCTCTTAATTTCAAGCTCCTTCTTAAGTCTGAATCAGGCCCAATGTTATTTTATGCAGGGTGTCAAAGGAATTAACAGAGATAAGCTAACTTTTCCCAAATATTACCTATGCCATGTAAAAATTGTTTACAATTCAGATTAGGCTATTACATTTATACTCAACACCCAAAATACTCTATGTATAGCTCTCTAATCTAAAAAGCTTATAAAAGCAAAAATTTTCAAAATAAACCATTAAAACTGGATAGCCAATATGTAATATACTTCATCTTTATTGTGTCCATTGTTTATTAGAAATCTAGACTGCTGTAGTTGCCTAATTTCTATCATTTTAATGTTAATGTTATGGATGTTACAATAAGGTAAGCAGAAAGACAAGTACTCCCTCTACAAACCACATAAGCCATTTATATAAGATGACCTGTGGGCAGTCTGGAATTGGCATCTTATATAAGTGGAGTTTCTTGTATATGGCTTAAAATGCAACATATAATAATACAAAATTATAATGCAAGTCAAATGATGTGTTACTAATGAATCACATATTGAGCTCATGTAGGCAGCCTACAAGAACTATTGTTACTGAATAGGTCAATGTTAAATGTTAACTGTCCAATGGCTGCCTAATAAATGTAATTTTCTAAAAGTCAACTTTTGATGATCCATCTATTCAGAAAAGTTTTAAAATACAAATATCCACCATTTAGCTTTAACATGGATTTTAATAATAAAAAAAATCATTATTAATATTTATTTATGTTGGCATTGTATGAACATTTAGCCATAATGGGCCGGATTCACAGTTAAGAGCAAGTCAAACATATTTTTTACTTTTGTACGCAGTGAACCATTAGCTGATTTTGCATGTACTGTACCACACAGGTGATAGCCTTAATTTACAGTACTAGCTATTGAGAGCTGAATTAGAGGTCCCCTAAACTCTAATTCTGTCAACACATTTATATTTGCCTAACTGTGCATAGAAACATGCTTTCGTAAATGCACAAATGGTATATTTTTATAGCATTTTCTCCTAACCCTGAATCTTACATGCTATTGAATCTTCAGTATCTGGGGTATTTTTTAATGTAAAAAAACAATAATAATAAATAAAATAAAGTGTGCATTATTCTACATAAGGTAGAAACTTACTACTGTATATTACACATAAAATGTAGGTAGAGGAAAGGAGAAAATATTTTTTAGCATTCTTGAACTGCGAATCTACTCAGAAGAGAACTAGAAGATCTATAAACTACAACTGACATACTACAACTGACATACACCAAATAAAATCGGGAATTGATACAAATGTTAATATAAATTACCTAGGTAGAGGCGTGAATTCACTGATGATTCCTTCCGTTCCAAGAGTTATACCCTGAACAATAAAAGTGCTTCCCATTCCTTTCCACAGAGCTCGAGGACCCTGTGATTTGACCATAAAAACAATACATTTAAAAAAAATTTGGCATCACAAATATAGACAAGATATTCTCTGTACTGTTAGAATAGTAAATAAAATCGGGATGGGTTTTAAGGCTTTTCTGAAAATCTAGACATATCTTATTGGGTGACCATCAATATGCTGTAGTGTCGAAGTTAAATAAAGTTATAAAACGATAAAATATTAAAAGACAGCATAGTATAATCTGTGCATGGGTAAAAACAAAGGGCCTGATACAGAAATACAGTGGCTGCTGTATTTATGGCCGGCGTATGCGTAATATTGGCTATTTAGCTCATCTGCGCATGCGCCCGGCAGATGTTGCAGAGCGTAGTTAGGGAATTTCTGTTGTCAGGATCAGACGTCCCTAACTATAGCGTGGTTACGGTTGAAGGAACTTTCCTAGGTTACAAGCGCTGTAACTATGCTATAGTGAAGGAAGGTAGGCAGAGGGGAGGGGCAGGGTTTTTAAGTTACGCTCTTGTCCTGCCGTAGTTATGCCGGCTAAAGTTAGGGAAGCCTTTAGCCGCGTAACAGGGTGTAACTACGGCAGGACAGGGGGAGTGTAATTCTAGTTCGTAGTTCTGGATCAGGCCCAAAGAACCTTCAAGTGCGGGAACATGCACATGCTTACACGCAACAGCATAAAAAAGCTAACAAGCGCACCTTTTAATTCTGCTCAATAACACATAATTTTTCTTTCATATTTCCATGCGGCCACAATGTATGATTATTAAATAAAATGTATTTCAAATCACTAAATATATGTTTTGGTCAGAGATTGGCCTTCTTATATTTTCTGGTGTGCGCATTCTTAACAGTGCAAATGGCAGGTCTCTACAGCCTACTATGCTGTTTCACAACAGTATTTGACCAATGTAACTGTAATCTGTGACAGGCCAATTAAAAGGCCACCATGTGACCTTCAGCCAAACAGCAGCACAAACAATCAGACTATCAATGCAGAGTGTATTTGAACGTTGTGTCAGCGTTCCAATAAACCAGTCCGTGCTACATTCTATACAACAATCGGCCCGATTATCACATAGCGTTTAGACAGCTTGTAATTTGTAGAAGAAGCCCAGTTCATACAATTTTCCATACCATTCCGTGTACAATACAGGTGCTAACGCCTTACTGACCAGGCAAAAACCCTTAAGGTAGGCTATGAGCAGGCTGTCCATGCAAGAAGAGCTATTAGAATTAGCTCTGATGAGTGGATACATTGTACTGGGATCGGACAGCATCTCACAAATGTTGGTCCAGAGACACTCGAATTGGTTGAGGGTGTCACAAAACCAATAAAACAAGATAATGGATCAATAAAGGTAACTAGATCTAGTAACGAGTCTGTGAAACATACCTGTTTCTTTGTGAAACTATACATAATGTTCACAATGCTAAATGGCGACAAATGGTAATTGTGAGCATGGTAGTTAACCTGAAAAACAAACATAAAATATAAATTTATTATACACTTCTACATAACTAGGAAGAACGTCCATTAGAATTTTCTGAAGGTCACCAGTAATACTTAATTTCAGTAACATTATCGCAATAGAGGTCACGGATGGCCAGAAGACAACTCTTATGTAAAGCAAAGAGCTAGAGGTCAAGAAGCCTGCAACTAAACTAGATCCCAAGGATCAGATCATCAGGCCACTGAAACAGACGTGTCATATCTTCAATATTTACAGAACAGGAAAATATATTGGGCACAGGCCACTTACGTATATTCTAGCATATACCCGGTCTAGCACCCCAGGGATGCTTACACTGTATTTTAACAAGGTTGACTAAGTATGCAAAATATACATTGCTTTACTATTACTATGTGATATTCTAAAGGGCAAACTAAATAGTTAAAGATCAATGGCTGTGTTACTAAAAATAAACCACTGTTTGATTGTTGCATATTCCGGTACTTACAACAGATAAGTTAAAGCCTTTGGCAAACAAATAGTCTATTCACTTACTCAACTCTGTGTCTTTTATTAAGATCAGATAACATCACACATACCACACATACCATATTTTACTTATCTATTGCTCCATACAGCACTGTTGTACTTGTGAGCCATCTAGTGATGCACACAAGTATTACACACACACACACACACGTGTGTATATTATATAATACAGGGGCGGCCAAGCTCAGGCCTCGTGAGCTACCAACGGTTCATGTTTTCCAGGTCTCCTCAGATAGTCAGAGGTGAGATAATCACTACTGATAATACTCAACTGTAGATTTTTTTTGAATGTATCAGTCAGTAATGAACACACCAACAAGGAGACCTGGAAGACATGGACCGTTGGTAGC
>WWET01000270.1:108157-122431 GCA_011038615.1 Limnodynastes dumerilii | reverse complement strand
CAAATGTTATGTTTAATTTCTACTGATCTTATATATCAAACTGGCAGCACGCTGCTCTTTGTCTCACAAATCTAATGCATATGTAAAAATTACACATATTTATTATTAAACAATCAATTAGATAATACACAAATAAATTATAATAAAATACCACTGGGAAAGATATGGATCGCAAATGTTTAATTTCTACTGATCTTATATATCAAACTGGCAGCACGCTGCTCTTTGTCTCACAAATCTAATGCATATGTAAAAATTACACATATTTATTATTAAACAATCAATTAGATAATACACAAATAAATGTGATTATAATAAAAGTTATAGCTCAGCAATAGCACAATTGATAAACTGTATAAATATAGTTATAGAAGAAATATTTCGGTGGCCACCTATAGAGTCTATAAAAAATTCCCACTTGCTGAAATAGTAATAAGGTCCTGGAATAACATAGGGCCTGATTCACACTTAAGAATCTGCATAATTTTAGGTGCGTATATTTAAGAACGGATGCACTGCGCATGCGTAGTAACTTATACGCTGTTTACGTTGGACCTACGCATGCAAATTATGTCCTTATACATTACGCACCTAAAGTCTTTAGGTTCATAGTAACATACGCAAAAAGGGGCGTTCTGTGAATAAGTAACTAGGCAGATACGCAGATTTGGGTGGAGAGAGGCATTTAAATGACCAAATGAAGACGCGGTTATGCAATTAAGTTCCTAAGTAGACGCCCTACGCATTCAAATGCAAACCTACAGTTAAGGGAGCTCTATGGCACTCATAAGTCACATAAGAACCTAAAAACCGAGGGTGTGCTGAGGGAGTTGCCTTGCTATTAGGTGCCTATATTTAGGAACCTAACGCGTTATTAAGTATGAATCAGGCCCATAGGGTCTTAGTGAGTGTAATAAGTGTACATCCAAAAAATAGAAAGTCTCTCACTAAAAAAATTGGAGC
This sequence comes from Limnodynastes dumerilii, assembly GCA_011038615.1. NCBI lineage: Eukaryota > Metazoa > Chordata > Amphibia > Anura > Limnodynastidae > Limnodynastes > Limnodynastes dumerilii. The sequence goes on along the minus strand of WWET01000270.1, from coordinate 121,468 downwards.
CAATAGTATAATGTATCCAATATAAATGACGATTGATGCACAGGTTGGGTGATATAGACAATGAAAGCTTTAGACAAGAGTCTTAGTAATCATGGTTAACGCCAATAAAGAAAGAAAATTATTGATGGTAAATTCAATTGTTTATACGTTTGTTGTAGTTTGGTAAAACTTGGCAAATGTCCACATAAAGTTAGCTCTCAAGTAGTGGTTCAAATATTGACGATACAAATAAATAATGATGCAATTCAAACTTTGGCAATTAACCAGCGGACTATCAGAGACCACCTCAATGGGAACCTATGGTCTTTGTATATATTTTTTGGTAGAACCCCAATTTGGTTGGAAAGTTCACCTGTTACCTTCACTTGTGGAAAATAGCTGATGTTTCAAATCTCATGCGGGTGATGGTCACCGCTGTTGGAGCTGAGACTGGAGCATGTGTGAGCTGGCGTCCCCGCTGAAAAGGTCCAGCTGTCTACAAAAAGATCTCCTCATGAGGGCTAATACAAATTGGGCAGGCAATCAATGAACAACAAAGATTTCATCATGTAGTTTGGGGATTATCAGAGCAAAGTGAAGAGCTATAGTACCCAGTCGACGCGTTTCATCCTAACGGACTTTTTCAAGACGATAAATGGGCTTAATGTACCTGTGTGCACCTGACATTTATTATTTAATAATAAATATGTGTAATTTTTATATATGCGTTAGATTTGTGTGACAAAGTGCAGTTATTTCCGATTGGTCATTTATTCAAAGGCGCTGCTGCTTTTTTTCACTTGATTTCTTGATACCCTACAATATGACCAATTCCATTAGGTACAAAATACTCTGCTCCTCAGTTTTCAACTGTCTACAACTATAGTAAACTCCTTTGATGAAGAGGTCAAACATTTAAAAAAAACATCAGTTAATTCCTTTAAACCAGGTGAGTGACAGTTGGAAGCCTAGTAGCTGAATATATTGTACCTAATGGAATGTGTCATGTTGGAGGGTCGGGTCTGTTAAAAATGAATTTAGGAACATTCATAAATATACACGTGGACCAGGGACCGGATCTAGACTCCATCATGCAGGAGTCTGTCTGTCGAAATGAGAGAGGTGAGTGAACTCCCCTCACTTGTTCGTGACAAGTGCAGGGTTGCCGACTTTTAATAGCTTTCCCCTGGGAGATCCTGGAGGGCAGCCATAGATGCAGGGGTCGGGGCTTAATGATGTGATTTATGTAAGGCAGTGTTGCCAGGCAGGGTAAGGAGGAATTGAGGGTGGGGTTTTCATGAAACCACAGCCCTCAAGCCCTCTGCAGGAGATTTGCAGGCTCTCCCGGGATATCGGGAGAACTACCCAAATTCCGGGAGTGGGCAACTCTACTGTGATGATCAAATTTGCCCAATTTTCTGATTCCTGCCAGCACATTATGCTTAGCTTCTATTCTATTAACATTTCTCTTACAGATAATTCTGGACCGGATCCAGACCCCCGCGTGCTTTCCGTGCGCGCGGGGGTCTGAAATTACGCGAGACAGAGGGGAGTGCACGCCCCGTCACTCCCCTCTGTCGTGCGGGCTTATGGCAGCGTAAGCTGCCTTACCATAAGCCTGCCTTAACTGCGACGGGTGGATCAGCGGTCCGTACGACCGCTGATCCGCTACAGTGTGGGAGCCCCCTCCCACACTGTACACTTTACATGCTTCCCCCCCCTGCCCGCTTTAGCGGGCGGAAGGGAAGCACAGCCCATTTGCACGCAAATGGTCAGGACTACCCATATGACAATACTAATTTAGGACTGGATCCAGACCCCCACACGCTTCCGTACATACAGCAGTACACACGAGAGAGGAGTGAACTCCCTTTGTCACTTCCCAGTTATGCTGCCATTAGCCTGCCTTAATTAAAATGTGTGTATCAGTGGTTCGTATTTCACTATGATTGTAGGAAACCCATGCAACACTGTACAACTTACATGCTTCCCCCGCCACATTTGTGGCAGAGGGGAAGCACAGTCCCTTACTGCAGATTTTCTATGGCATGGAACTAAGTTCCGTACGATAGAAGTTATATGCGTAAAAAGCATGTAACATTAAAGAGTGTATGCACTTTGCGTGTGTAAGTGGGGTGCTGGACGCATATCTGGATCTGGTCCTAAATTATTACATAATACATATGTTCACAGATGATCATGATCTGTGCATTTTGAATGGCCAATTAATGCAGTTTATGAAGAGGAAATGTAATGTATAGTTATAATTGTCCCCATGGACCGGATCCAGACCCCCGCGTGCTCTCCGTGCATGCTCTCCGTGCGCGTAACATCTGGAGGGCGCATGTTCAGGGTTTGTTTAGTCAGGTGAGTTACGCACCTTGCGTGCGTAAATCACCTGACGCTATTAAATCTGGATCCGGTCTTCTGTCTGTAAAAACTATCATTTCAGGCAGTGTTTAGAATAATTATATATAAGTTTAGATCCACATAAAAAAATCTGTATGTGCCTTACTGTATTATTCAGTGTTAAAAAGTTCACATATATTTAATAATTAGTGACACATTTAACACTACTAAAGGTCCCCAAATCTTTAGGACCCATAGGCAGAGGCACTGGGGTTACCACCCATATGGACAGTTTGGTAACTGACCGGAGTCTGGAGGGGTCCCATTCCTGGACTATACTATGTCTGGGAATAATACTATATCTATGAACCTCTGCGTTCAGTTACCGTGTATGTGTTGCAATGGCATTGCAGGTCCTTGATCGGCATTCTGAAAGCATAGGCGCCGCAGAGGACATAGGGTGAAGAAGAAGAGAGGGGAGACACAAAGCAGGTAAGAAAACTGTAATGGGTTTGGTCCTTGTCCGGGAATTTCTTGCTGAAATGGTGGTAACCCTAAGAGGCACCCCCTGCTTCAGTGGTACAGTAGATAAGCCCTGTGTTTAGAATATCATTGTCATCTCTAGACTATAAATTCACTATAATACTAATTTAGAAATAGGTGACAGATTGGGAAAGCAAAACCTGTACCATCTGGTTGTATAACCAAATGTCTTTTGATCAGGGCAATTCGACAATACATAATTCCCTCGGTTCAGGTTAGCTGTGATGTTTCCAATCATATCTGTAAAACAGTATTATTCAGAAACATAACTCTGGAGCTGAGAGTAAGGGAAGAACAGGTGCAAATGTACACACTGGGAAAACCATATTGCAGTGTGAGGTGTAATGAATTTAAATATTTTTTCATGCAAGTTTGGTATTGTGCAGGGAACTTAAATACTGCATTGTTTTATGTTTCTAAATTAGAGTTTAACTAGGAAACATAACCTCTGGATTCTAATTCTGGTTCCACTGTTTAAGTTGGCCTTCCCTTGCATTACACCATGGTTTTGCCCAGGTTTACGCTATGTCTAGCTTGTTGATTATATTGTTTGTTTTTCTGTCTTTGTGGATTGCATGCTGAATTTTTTAATTTATAAATGTTGTGTATGTTACACACTGCCATGTAAGAAAAAATAAAAGACCAAAACACATATAAAGACTTATTACTTGAAAAAATATATACAAAAAAAAGTTTTGTTTGACATGATTTTTGTTTACTACTTAACAATTGAGACAATCCAGAGCTAATAAGCAGGAAATGTAAAAATGGGGGTTTTATATATAACAGACTAGTGCTGGGGCCTCCTATTTGTATTTATGTTAACTCCCCTTTCTTTACAGCACCTGCTCCATATTACCTTATAAATTGATTTGAGCAAGGGTGCATGAACAAAAAACTGCCTTAAGCAGGCCATACACTGGAGCGATTATTGGCCTGATCCTACAATTATCGTGGATCGGGGCAAAAAACACTCTAGTTAGGATCAATTTTTAAAACATCCAATAAACACACCAGAAATGCTCTGGTACGATTGTTGGATTTTTTTAACTTGCTAGCGCCCGATAATTTAAGGGAGCCAATCAGCTCCCTATTCTTTTAGTGGCTCCCTCCCTCCACAGTGCAGCACATCTATGTATTATGCTGCTCTGACAGCTTTGAAGTATACCTTCAAAGCTGTCAGAGCAGCATAGTACATAGATATGCAGCAGTGGCTATTGCAGGGAGTAGTACAGACAGGGATCAGCCGAAGCCATGCTTCACACAGCGCATATCTATGTATTATGCTGCTCTGACAGCATAGTACTAGCCCTGGTCCCCCCTCTTCTGCTAGGATTATCGGTCCCAGCAGGAGAGGAGTATGGTACCAATAAAGGGACATTTCCCTGGTGGGAAATCGTCCCGTTTACCGGGCCACCCCCTGCTGGGATTGATAATCGTCCTAGTGTATGGCCAGCTTTAAAGGAAGTTGCCAGTACCTATGCACTTAATGATCCAATGAATCTAGCCCTAAATGAGTATATTGTGTTCTTATATGTAAAACACACAGTTGAAAGTATGTAATTTTGTAATTTTACAGTATTTATGTTTTATAACAATGAATAACTATAAAATGACAGGTGTGACAACGAGAGAATCATTAGTTAGGTGGCCAAATTGACTCTATAGCAACCAATCACATTCTAGCTCTCACTTTCTTTTTACATAATAGAGAATAGAGAATGTCAGCTTGGTTGCTATGGGCAACATCTCCACTTTTCCAAACCCGCAGCTTAGTAAATCTGGCCCATTGAGTGACTTTCTTAGTTGTGAAAGGTTGGAGTGGATTACATATCACTTCATACTAAAGTAAAATATTGTGAACAATGAACAATTTCAAACAATTCACAGGAAGCAAATGAAATAGGTATAAATAAGACCAAAATAATTGCTTGCTGAAGTGTTGTATCTAATTTGTTGCAGTTGCAGATACATATTAGTAGTAATTTCCATAGTTTGCACTTACTTCAATTTGCATGATTCCTATTGCCTTTAGTTGTACTGTTCGAAAGGAGGACTAAACTAGCTACCTGTAGACATTTGAAATGTGTTTGTCATTGGTTAGTTATTGCCTCAAATAACAGACTATTTTAAATGACATATTGATGAGATAATACTTTGTTGTTTGGTTGCAGACAGTATAAAGAGGTGTTGTAAACTATAATGCTTGGTGTATGACTGTTGATCTTTCCACAAATTGTTCTCAAATTTCCGCAAAAAGGATACATTGAAATAAATTATATAGATGATATGGATCAATGGTATATTATCATATCGGATCCAGACCTACGCTACCGCAGCGGTAAAGGTCTGATGCCAGAGCTCTTCTGTATCTAGTGAAGGTCTGATGCCAGAGCTCTTCTGTATCAAGTGAGGGTCTGATGCCAGTGCTCTTCTGTATCTAGTGAAGGTCTGATGCCAGAGCTCTTCTGTATCTAGTGAAGGTCTGATGCCAGAGCTCTTCTGTATCTAGTGAGGGTCTGATGCCAGTGCTCTTCTGTATCTAGTGAAGGTCTGATGCCAGAGCTCTTCTGTATCTAGTGAAGGTCTGATGCCAGAGTTCTTCTGTATCTAGTGAAGGTCTGATGCCAGAGCTCTTCTGTATCTAGTGAAGGTCTGATGCCAGAGCTCTTCTGTATCTAGTGAAGGTCTGATGCCAGAGCTCTTCTGTATCTAGTGAAGGTCTGATGCCAGAGCTCTTCTGTATCTAGTGAAGGTCTGATGCCAGAGCTCTTCTGTATCTAGTGAAGGTCTGATGCCAGAGCTCTTCTGTATCTAGTGAAGGTCTGATGCCAGAGCTCTTCTGTATCTAGTGAAGGTCTGATGCCAGAGCTCTTCTGTATCTAGTGAAGGTCTGATGCCAGAGCTCTTCTGTATCTAGTGAAGGTCTGATGCCAGAGCTCTTCTGTATCTAGTGAAGGTCTGATGCCAGAGCTCTTCTGTATCTAGTGAAGGTCTGATGCCAGAGCTCTTCTGTATCTAGTGAAGGTCTGATGCCAGAGCTCTTCTGTATCTAGTGAAGGTCTGATGCCAGAGCTCTTCTGTATCTAGTGAAGGTCTGATGCCAGAGCTCTTCTGTATCTAGTGAAGGTCTGATGCCAGAGCTCTTCTGTATCTAGTGAGGGTCTGATGCCAGTGCTCTTCTGTATCTAGTGAAGGTCTGATGCCAGAGCTCTTCTGTATCTAGTGAAGGTCTGATGCCAGAGCTCTTCTGTATCTAGTGAAGGTCTGATGCCAGAGCTCTTCTGTATCTAGTGAAGGTCTGATGCCAGAGCTCTTCTGTATCTAGTGAAGGTCTGATGCCAGAGCTCTTCTGTATCTAGTGAAGGTCTGATGCCAGAGCTCTTCTGTATCTAGTGAAGGTCTGATGCCAGAGCTCTTCTGTATCTAGTGAGGGTCTGATGCCAGTGCTCTTCTGTATCTAGTGAAGGTCTGATGCCAGAGCTCTTCTGTATCTAGTGAAGGTCTGATGCCAGAGCTCTTCTGTATCTAGTGAAGGTCTGATGCCAGAGCTCTTCTGTATCTAGTGAAGGTCTGATGCCAGAGCTCTTCTGTATCTAGTGAAGGTCTGATGCCAGAGCTCTTCTGTATCTAGTGAAGGTCTGATGCCAGAGCTCTTCTGTATCTAGTGAAGGTCTGATGCCAGAGCTCTTCTGTATCTAGTGAGGGTCTGATGCCAGTGCTCTTCTGTATCTAGTGAAGGTCTGATGCCAGAGCTCTTCTGTATCTAGTGAAGGTCTGATGCCAGAGCTCTTCTGTATCTAGTGAAGGTCTGATGCCAGAGCTCTTCTGTATCTAGTGAAGGTCTGATGCCAGAGCTCTTCTGTATCTAGTGAAGGTCTGATGCCAGAGCTCTTCTGTATCTAGTGAAGGTCTGATGCCAGAGCTCTTCTGTATCTAGTGAAGGTCTGATGCCAGAGCTCTTCTGTATCTAGTGAGGGTCTGATGCCAGTGCTCTTCTGTATCTAGTGAAGGTCTGATGCCAGAGCTCTTCTGTATCTAGTGAAGGTCTGATGCCAGAGCTCTTCTGTATCTAGTGAAGGTCTGATGCCAGAGCTCTTCTGTATCTAGTGAAGGTCTGATGCCAGAGCTCTTCTGTATCTAGTTAGATTAGCCGGGGCGGGTGGGGAGAGGCTTTCTCTGTGCGCAGTTTCCTTCTTAAGAAGGAAACTCCGCATGGTAAGGTAAGTAGCCCTATGGCACTCTTAAGTGCCAGTACCTAAAAATGGGGGGCGGATTAGGGGCAGAACAGGTGAGTGAGGTGCAGTTCTGTCCGCACCTAACTCACTTAACTCACTTTTAAGCGTGAATACGGTCCATTATTATTATTATTAGTAGTAGTAGTACTTTTGCTTTATATTATATTATATATTATAAGAATACTAGTCCACGGCCTCACTTCTGATTTTACCTTCATTTCCATGTGTTTGGATTGAATTTTGTTGGTAGGAGTTTGAGAAGATGAGTTGGTTTCTGGCTAATGGAAGTCTTTTGGTGCGAGGGAAGTGATTAACACCTGTTACTCCCAGATCCCAATTACTTAGGAACCTGTTCTGAGGATCCGGGCCACTGTATGAACTTATTAAAATGTTTTAATTAAAAATGTTTATTCTTATTAGCCATCGTTTCCATTATTGATTCAGTTCATCCTGTTTAGTTCAAATTCTTATCTATTCTAGAGATACCATTTATTTAGTGCTGGTTATTGTAAGAATGTTTTTTGCAATATTACTGTATGAACTGATTACTGATATTTTTCACACTATTTTATATTTACAGTAGATCATCAGAAACAAAAATGCCAATTGTCAATGTACCAGTAATACAGAAGTTTGGAATAATATCAACAAAACATCAAAATGAACTTCATCAAAAGTTACTAGAGAAAGCTGAAGGTACACATGAAGGAAAGTCTACTGGTCACAGGTATAGTTGAATATGGTTCTGGCAGTAATTCGGCAGTGATACAGTTGACACCACAATGTTGGCTGTACCATTGCCATAATTGTTAAAACAATTGTCTTCCCTCCTGCTCTCTCCTCTGCTCTGTTCCTGCCCTCTCCTCCACTATGTCCCTGCTCTCTTCTCTGCTCTATCCCTGCTCTCTCCTCCACTCTGTCCCTGCTCCCTTCCCTTGGAATAGTGGCATTAGTTACCTTCGAGCTCACATACTACTGCTAAACTGATGAGTTTTAAAAAACAGGATATTGGTATGTCTAAAGGTGGTCTCTAATTCTGAATAAACGATGGATCCTATATGGGCTTAAAATTGGCTTGTAACCTGTTATAGGAAGTGAGATATATGATTGACTAGCCATAGCATATAACATGTATTAGGGGTCTAGTTATGGCACATACTATAATATATGGAGTTTATATTAGACTTTGGGAATTACAATATATGCAGTATACAATATGCCATTTTCAGGCCCTATTATATCCTATTTATATTATAGTATGTGCCATTCCTATGCCCATAATATATCCTATTATATTATCGTATGTTTTATTCCCAGACCCATAATATTTCCCATAAAATATATTTATTATATTTAATTAACTAACTATAATATATTAATATATAGTATAATAGGATTGTGGCAAGCACTCAGAAAAAACATCGTATTTATATGGTGCCTAGACTGAAGTATTTCCAATGAACCAACTTATTCCAGTAAGCCAGCACTCAAACAGTTGTTGCAAAAAGTCATAAAGACATTTCTTTAATAGCAATAAGGTATCAAAACACTGTTACACCATTAACACCGATCACCACATTAAAAAGGTGCAAAACATATACCTACAAAAAATGATTGTGCCAAAGAAAAATTACAAAATAGACAAAAATAGAAACCTGTAGAGGTGCAACATCATATTGTCAGAGGATACTTCACAGAAATAATTTTCATAACAACAATGCTAAAATAAACACATAGGGGCAGATCCTGAACTACGCATTTCCGCGAATTTACGTGTGGCGGACACGTAAATTCGCAGATTTGTACGCACTGCGCATGCGCACCGCAGAAAATACGCACATTCACGTAGCGTATTTTAGAACGTATGGGTGATTCACGTATGTCACACGTAAATACTTACGTGTGGGCGTGACAACTTTACGTTAGACAACAATACGTGCGTTTTACGTGAAGTAGGCGGGGGGTGGTATTTAAAGTGTACAGTATGGGCGTGCTAAGCTGCGTACGTTCGCGTAGTCTGTACGTCCGTTAGCGGACGTATGGTGTTACGTTTGGAAAAGTTAAGGTAGGGTTTGGGTGGCGTATTTTGACAAAATACGTCCGTGCAAGGGGTGTGCCGAGGGGAGTGTAGCGAACTTACGTGTACGAAAATACGCTCCGCGAATAAACGTACGGCACACGTAATTCTGGATCTACCCCATAGTTCAAAGTGTATGATAACAATAATTACTGTATCCAAAGCAAAATGTCAGCTTTAGAGCTCAATCTTCCTTAGTCCAAAAAACATGTCGGCTCAAGATCCATTCCTAAACCGTTTCGGAGCTAACAACCAGCTCCTTTATCAGGAGTGACAGAGCGTATACAAGAACGACATTCAGGTACCAGGGGGTAGATCCAGAACTACGTTCCCGATCCGTTTCAACGCATAACGTATTTATGCTATCGTATTTACTATGCACTCCCCTCGGTTGGACATACTTTTGCCGTCGCATTCCCCTCGGTCGGACGTACTTTTGCCGTCTTACGCATTCTAAACCCTAGCCTCACCCAGCCTCCAAAGCATAAATACTGGAGACGTATGTTTGGCACGCCCCAGCGTAAGGAGATACACTACTGATATGTGAAAGTCCCTTACGCTATGAGTAACATCTGCCCCGTGCATGCGCAGTAAGTACTAATGAGTGAATTTACGCAAGCGGCAAGCATAAATTCACTCGCGGACGTTGTTCTGGATCTGCCCCTAGGTCTATAAAAATGTGTGTATATATATATATATATATATATATATATAGCGTCTCCCACTGCGTTTCCTACTCTGTGGTGAGTTTCCTTTAACCTCTTTTGGTTACTGATGAAGCCACGCCCCCTTTTAGGGCAGCATCATGAAGTTACGCCCCTTTTTCAGGTTTTCCATTTTTTAGGATTGTTTTTTACTGTAAGGGGGGTGGGGGTTCTGGGCTACCATAACCCCTCCACTGGGTGTACCACAGGATTATTCCAAAGCTTGGAATACACTACTTTAGTTTTATGGAGAAGGCTGCACTTCACATGCATGTCTACGGATAATTAAACCTGCCCCTTAATATGGAATCTGCTCTGATATTCTTAATGAATAGAGTGTGTCATCGAGACATATTGCAAGATATATATATATATATATATATATATATATATATATATACACATTTATTTTTTTAAGAGGTGATTTGAGATAAAATACTATTTTAGGCTCTTTTTAATACCTTTCTCAGAAATAGATATTCTACATTTAGTAATTTTATGGTTCAATAGCAGATTATAGTTCTTGGCAGTAAATGACATTTAATATCATTGCATTCCTTGTGTTATTTATTTAGAAGACCCTTGGAAGTCACAGAGGAATTCATCAAACAGTTTAATGATGCAGAAGTACGCTTGCTTGACGCTGCTAGGAAAATACTTCTCCGGAGCAAGGTAGCAAAGCTATATGTTTCTAACAGGAAGGTAACATTTTGCACAATGCATTATAACAACCGTATTTCCCTATGTATAAGACGCACCTTTTTTCAAAAAGTTTGTGGTCTAAAAACTGGGTGCGTCTTATACAGTGGTTGTAGCCTGCCAGGGAGCTGGGGAAATCCCCGGTGGGTCCCCATTGCCTGCAGGCTCCACTGCTTATTGCCCTGCAAATGAGCTGGCTATGCTGTGCACGGCTCTACCGAATGACGCTAGCGTGACCTAAGGTCACGTCAGCGTCTTATGGTAATTCTGCAGAGCACGCCACGGAGGAGAGAGCCGGAGGGAGAGCAAAGGTAAGTGTGCTGCGTCTTTTGAATGGGGATATAAAGGCTGGGCATGGAGAGGAAACAAAGGCTGGGTGTGCACACACAAAAAGGAGGCAATAAGGCGGAATGGGCATATAAAGAGGTGCAATGCTGCTATCTGGACACAGAAGGCGGGAGAATAAAACTGGGTGGACACACATAAAGAGGGGCAGTAAGACTGGCTGGACACTAAAAGAGGGGGCAATAAGACTGGCTGGCTTTATGTAATAAATTTTTTTTCACATTTCCGGCCTCAAAATAAAAAATACGGTATTTTTGTACAAACTCTGCAAATAGTAAATAAAAACCACAAAAAAACATAAAAAGTCATATAACTGGTTTACTTGTAGCATCCTAAATTTGCATACTTAGATATTATCAGAAACTGTAGTAACTTCAGGAATGTAATCTTCTCAAATCTGTTTAATCAGATCCCTAAGCAAAATGAAGAACTATCAATGGATTTCCATTTTAATCATTCCCACTCACTGACTGACTGACTGCCAACTGCTGGGATCTTTATCACCTGAAGCACAAAGAATTCCCCTGAAGTCTGGATGAGGACTGTAAAATGACTTGTGTATACACTACACAATGTTCACAAGATGCAGTATATTTTAAATATATTATCCGTGATTTAAGGTCACGGTGCCGGATCCAGACCTCTGTGCGTTTATTGCACAGTCTGTCAGTCCGCACGCATGAGGGGAGTGAATTCCCCTGTCACACTCCTCTCTCATTTGGTCAGCCTTTGGTGTGTTGTGCGGATCAGCAGTCCGTATGAATGCTGATCCATGCGGTAGTTAAAATACTCCCACACTGTAAAATTGATCCCCCCCCCCACCTTGGCAAATGGAGGGGAAGCCTGTCCTGTCCTGTCAGACAGATCTCTTGTCATATGGAACTTAATTCCAAGATCCGCTGTGTAACATCTGGTATGCACAAGCAGACTTCTATCCAGTCACCCAACTAACACACTTTGCGGTATATTTACTAAAGACTCTTTTGGCTGGCGATTATGATCGCCGCGATTTTCCTGCAATTTTTTTTCAAAAATCGCGGTATTCACTAAGGGGCCCTTTTCTTAGGCGATTTTTAATCACCTGCGAGAAGTGTCGCTTTAGCAATGGGAAAATCGCTGTGGTTTTCTATAGAAAAGCACTGCGATTTGCCCTTTAAAAAATCGCCAACCCTTTGTAAAAAAAAAAAAAAACGCANNNNGCCAACCCTTTGTAAAAAAAAAAAAAAAACGCAGCATGCTTGAAAGGCTTAGCCATGCTTGGCTGATAGCACTACAAGGCTCAGCATTGCTGAACTTGCAGTAATATCGGCGTCAGCATGGTAAGCCTTCTAAACATGCTGCGTATAAGCACAATGCACATACATTACAATACATGCCATACAGAAAAAATCAATAAAAATGCATAATATGTCCCACAATACTATAATAAAAATACAGGTGGCCACTCTGTAATGTTAAACGCATCTTATGTGTTACATAGGGCCTGATCCAGACCTACACTGATGCGCTGTGCTTACTAAAGCACAGCGTATCAGCGTCCACTCTCCCCGACACTCCCCCTGTGCGGGCGTATTTTCCCTTCCTTACGCCGGCTGAAGGCTACCCTAACTTCAGCCGGCGTAAGGAAGGGGCCATATGCTTGCACAGGAGCGTATGTCCGCCTAGCCCGCTTTCCCACCCTCATTAAACTAGCTCCCCTCCCACCTACACTAACCTTAACGTAGGGACGCTGGGGGACGTCCCCTCCAGCGTCCCTACGGTGCTGCTACGGACGCCCGATTGCTGATCGAGCGTTGCCGCAACATCTGCCCGGCGCATGCGCAGATCGGCTTTTCAGCGACGGCGGGCGTAGGTCTGGATCAGGCCCATAGTCTTTAATAAAGAATAAAGAAATATTTAATACTCACCGTTAAGATGTCCTCCGTCTTGGGAAGACTTGCTTGTATTTTGTTCTTTCCTTACTTTCTTCTCTTGCAGAATGAATTTTCTTTTCAGTTTTGATGAAAGTTCTGGGTCCGGACCTTGGAGCTGCAGACGTACCGAACCTCCGTCATCTTGTGTGCCGCTACTAATGACTATATGGTAACTAGACCGGCCACTAGAGGTCCACAATGCAAATGATGTCAGGATTTCTATAAAAGTGAGCCCTTTAGTTACCGTATATTCATTAGTAGCGGCGCAGAAAAAGAGGAAGGTTCGTGACGTCTACAGCTGGTCCAGACCCAGATCATCCATCAAGGTGACAAGAATCTTCATTCTGCAAGAGAAGAAAGTAATTAAGGAAAGAAGAAAATACAAGCAAGTCTTCCCAAGATGGAGGACATCTTAACGGTGAGTATTAAATATTTCTTTATTCTTTATTAAAGACTATGTGACA
>WWET01000270.1:97614-107671 GCA_011038615.1 Limnodynastes dumerilii | reverse complement strand
TTGTTCCATCGAGTTTTGGCGAGTCGAATTTGCTAAAGGCTAAAGTCCCGGGACTTTGCCTTTAGTGAATACGGTGATGGCCAAATCGCCTCCAAACTCCCGGGAGTTGAGGCGATTTGGCCAATATCGAGCTTAGTAAATATACCCCTTTGTGTGCATAAATCAGGTGTTGGATAGAAGTCTGAATCTAATTCTCAGGGATTAGATTCAGACTTCTATCCAACACCTGATTCATGCACGCAAAGAGCATGCCGATTCATGTATACTTACAGACACGATGTAATAGCAGCTCTGTGATTTTCATCTTTACCATCTGTTCTTCCGACATTGTTCCACAAATGATCGGTAAATTTAGACAGTTTAAAAGACTAAATGAACTTATCCAATGTCCTTTGAAATGATTTTACATTGGATCTTAAATCACTGCAAAATCTTTACTATTGTATGATTGGCACGGTCATTGTGTATCCAATTTAAGAGGGAACGCTCAATGGTGAGTTCAACTCAGTTCTTCTTTTGGAGTGTCATTGGGCCTGATCCAGACCTACACCTGCTTGGGTTTTTACGCTCGCCATAGTCGTAAAAACGCTGTTTTCCATGTTCTGCGCATGCGCGCGGCAGATGTTATGACCAGAAACTCTGAACGTACTTACGAGACTAAGGTCCACAGCGTAACTACGATCGAAGGGGTGGGCCAGCCATACGACACCCGTAATTACGCTTGGGGGGCGGGGTGAGGAATTTAAATGGCACAGTATGGGCGTGCTAAGCGTTGTGACTATGTATGGTGACTACGGACGCAAGCAGTTATGCTCTGAAAAGTTAGGGCATGGTTTGCTCAGTGTAAGACGATAAAAGTAAGTATGAGCAAGGGGAGTGCCTTGGAGCGTGTTTCGTAGGTACGCTGGCGTAAATACGCTACGCACAAAGGCGTATTATTTGCATAGGTCTGGATCAGGCCCATTGCCCCTAAAGACTTCACATGCATGACCAGTATAGAAAATCTGCTGCACTCTGACTGAAATGCACAATAGAGCAACAGAATTTGCTAATCAGGATCCCGCCCATTATTATTTTCATAATCTTAGATTAGCCTTGCTTACGATAACGTCAAATATGCATTTTAGGTTATTTAATGGAGTTTTTACTCAAGTGTTCCAATTTTTTACTTTTCCAGACTCTTATTCCATGCACAATGATGACATTCAACCTTGTGACCTTATTTTCTAAAAATAGAATGAGAACAACAGCTAAAGGTGGCAATACACAGGGAGAATCCAACTGCTTTACCTAAGGATAAGCAGCCAGACCTATGTCCAATCAGGCCACATGCTTATATAAGAAAAATTCCACAGATGTTTGCCATGTTGAAACAAATGGTCTTAGACCACAAGGCACAATATTGCAGTCATATTACTAGTCCTTAATGTGTATCACCACTTACCAGGGCTATTCATGGCGTGTGTGTAACAGAAATGACAGCATCTCGGCTTCTTTGCTTAGCCATTGTTCTAAACATATCTAAACAGATCATAAGCTGATCACACCTAGAAATGGATTTGTGACCCCACGTGTTGTGACCAGCATCCTTCTCAATCACACTTGGGGCCTGATCCAGAGCTACGAAATTGGCCGATTTCGAGCGAGCGTACGACCGTTTTTTGCGTATTTTCGTACAAAAATTCGCACTGCGCATGCCCAGTATGACAGCTTCCGGTCGGCTGGACGACATGAGCGTATAGCGGTCGTATTGTGTGCGAAATATTCGCTCGAGGGGCGTGCGTTCAGTACGACAGTCGCCTGGGCGCTCGTTTTACTACACGGAGGCGGGGATAGCCATTTAAATTGTACAGTATGGGCGTGCTAAGCCCGTACGCTTAGCGTATTATGTGCAAAAATTCGTAAGGCCGACGGTAGTACCTGGTGTAGGGTGTAGCCGCCGTAAGCAGGTACTTTACAATGGGAGTGTTAGGGGCGTGTATGTTTATACGCATGGTCGAACGTACGCATTCGCCCGTCGTGCGAAATTTCGTAGCTCTGGATCAGGCCCTTGGTTACTATGGGCTGGTTCGGGTTTTGAGAGTTAGAGCGAAACAGGTGGAAACATAGACCTGGCAAAAAAAACATTGATGCAAAGGACCTGATTCACACTTAAGAACGTGTTAGGTTCTTAAATACACGAAACAAATAGCAAGGCAACTCCCTTGACACGCCCCCGGTTTTCAGGTTCTTAAGAGACCTCCTTAGGGCTCCCTTAACTGTAGGTTCGCATTTGTGTGCGTAGGGCATCTAATTACGAAAGTGTCTGCATAACCGCACCTCCTTTTGGTAATTTAAATGCCTCCCTCCACCCAATCTTCGTATCTACTGTGTTAATTATTCATGGCACGACCCTTTCGGTATAGGTTACTGCTGACCTAGAGACTTTATGTACGTACTGTTGAATTACGGCATTTGCGCTCCCAAGTCCAACGTAAATACCATATAAAAGTTACTACGCATGCGCAGTTTATACTTTAAAATGCCTTATACCTTATACTTATACCTTAAGGCCCTGATTCAGAGGCTGAAATCAACATGGTTTAGCCCAGGTGTAACTTTAAGTTCTTATTTTCAATCTCTGAATCAGGGCCTAAGTGCGTGAAAATACGCACTTAAAAACACAAAAATTCTTAACTGTAAATCAGGTCCGATGTGAGGGGTGAAAATGGATTTAGAAATTAATTTTGCATATAAAACTCAAATGCTGCAGATCGTAATTTAATTGTTGGGATGGTAAAATGCCCCTTTTTTTTTTACTGCGGCACATGCACAGGCTCTGCAGAACCAGGACGGAATTCTGGATCCAGAGGGTCCGTTATGTTAAATCTGCAATTTAAAGTTGTGCTAAGAAACATTTCTTCTGAAATCTAATTCTGTTTATACAGCTTACATAGGTTAAGCTTCCAATTCAAGAAGTGACGGGACTTTAAAATGTTAGGCCTTTGCTTCCATTTACTGCATATAATTATAACAATACATTTTTTATATTATATTTATGCAGTTGGGATTTTATCTAAATAAACCCAAACTACTTCAGAGTATGGGTGATAAATATTATATAAAATAGATCCATTCTTTTGTAGTCAGTTGGGATATAAAAACTGTAAATATTTCAAATTAACACAACAATAATTTAAAACTTAATGAGTGGTTAAATTCAGGTTTGTAACTATTAGAAAAATAAATAATGGTAATTCATGTCATTAAAGCACTTTATTATAGTGTAAATCGATGCGAGTAGAAGAGAGGTACATATGTTCTACAGCAAAGATGCAGCGAGAAAGCAGGAATAATGGAAATCATAAAGGGGACAAATTAGAGACAGCTTAGTGCCGGGATGTAAGCGGCAAGGTAATTGTGTGAGCACAAATGGTCATTTAACACCTCACAATAATAAGAGCCCATGCGACATTTGCCACAATTGCTGATTGCTTGTTATAGTAATAATATCTCCGCAGGAAGAATGAAAGTGTTTGTTCTAGTTTTAAATTTGTAGATTTAGCATTGGCAAATATTCTACTTACTCCCAGTCTAAAATTTACCTTTAACCCCTCCAGTCTGCTTTGAAAATTGGGAACCTCCCTCTATGAAATGATTTGGATGAAAAGAAGTAATGCTAAATGTACCTCTACCTTAATGTTATAACTAAGTGGTTTCCAACATTTTCTTGGTTCAAAGCACTCTTGGGGACTCAATCATTTTGTCAAGGCATTATTATGTCAAAATAAGATGTGGTTTTCCGGTATGATTGTCTTTTTCCCGAAAGACCATCGTAAGGCTGCTGAATGTAGAGTCCTAGCAATTGCCTTTCCTAACCTTAACCTTCTGCTTCCCGCAGCCTAACACTAACCTTTCCCTTCTTCAGCCCTAACCCTCTATGCCCTACACCCTTATCCTTAATCATTCATGCCTTGCAGCCTTACCCTAATCCTAAATGCCCCCCAGCCTATTCCTAACCCTCCATGCACCGCAGCCTAACCCTAGCACAATAATCCGCCATGCCTCGCAGCCTAGCCCTAACCCTCCATGCCCTTCATCCTAACCCTCTATGCCCCGCAGCCTAGCCTTTACGTCCATTTTAAACCCTAATCCTAACCTTATACCCGCCACAGCATAAGAATAACTTATTACCTGCCACAACTTTCGTAGCTGTAGCTATTGGGAACAGGGAAATAGGTTCTTGCTCCCAATAGCAATTTTCTATTTTTGATGGTTTCGAACAAAGATACAGCCACCATTCAGCTGGCGGCTGTGTCATTTTCAAAATATGGCCTGCCAGACCGGTAACTAATTACTGAATGGTTTCATTTTTTAAGTAGTTGTTTCAAAACTACTTAATAAAGGCGTAGGAACATATATAGTATTGCCAAATATAAAACATTTCAACATTTTCTTTTACTTTTCGTCTCACTAGCAGCTGAGGCTTCTCTTAGCACTCTGGCTCATAAACCAATACCAAGGAGAGAGGATGTGCTATGCTGACATGAAAGGTCACATATCATAGCTTAGCTATTTCCTGTCATTACCCAGCAAGTTATAAGGAGCTGTAGGGACAGAAGCCGTTTTTTCCTGCAACTACCATGAACTCACCGGTCTGAATGATACTTACAACACCTTCCGACAGAGGTTGCTTTCGCAAGTGTGCGTGCCTTCTTAGTACAATGTACAATGTCCTCATTATCCACCCGTTCCCCGTGCATTGCAAAAATTAGAGCAGGCTTTTGTCGGTCTGTGTGAGTGGGAGTAGTTAACTTATGAACTCACAGACGTAGCATCTCTGTACTCGGCCCTTTAACCTAGATGTAGCTAGCTATAATGTTTTTTTTACATAATTATTTTACATTGCGTTTGATTTTTCCAATTAAATAACATGTACCTGATATGTGGCGATATGATAACAAAGGAAAAAACTGTTGTTGTTTGTATGAGGAGATCTTCAACTTCATGTTGTTCTTGGCACAAGTATCAGAGTATACCTTGCACACAAATGTGTTGGAAAGTAAATACTGTATGGTATCTCCACATAAATCAATGTATACATTATAAGTTTTTCATACCAGTAAAAATATGCAGGCTAAAAAAATATGTTTTAGTTTCATCTGAGTATTTGATCATTGACTTTAAAATAACCCTACTGCATCCAGAGGTTGAAAATAGGTGAGAAAACGCTAATAGAGTTAAGATGTTTCCTATCCCAAATCTAAATAACAGTTTGTTTGTTTTTTGAATAAATATTTTATTGAGTTTTTCAAGTTTGTACAGTTATTTCAAGTCATCACAAGAAGCAGTTAAACAATGATGATAATTTGTTAGACAAGGATGTTACAATGATAACACTGAATTGAGATAGGATAGAAGTACAACTATCTGTTAATAAAATTGAAGAAATAACGATTGTGAATCCTACAATAAACTTTTACATCTGCTATACAAATTAGATAGCTAATATTTTAGAAACCTGCTTTAAACAAAGTAACTTAAGACTTGGTTTACTATCTGATTTAAAAAAATTAAGTACAAAATCTTTCACAACACATGACCTAGACTACCTTATAATGAACATTTAAGGTCAACTTATTTCAGTCCTCTGTATGAGCCTCATCTAAGAACTTATCTTTAAACAAACTGATGTCTTGGTTAAGAAAATAATCATCCGGATATTCCCCCAATATAGCAGCAGCCACGCACCAACTAAAAAGAAAACCCCTTGACCCATATAAATCTTCAATGACATTTTTGGTTAAATACCAAGTTGTATTTTCAAATGGTTTCATGATAGTTTGAAGATCCACTGGTAGGTATTCTATATATGTCCCCCATTTTCTATAAAACCTTGTGACACCTGTTTCGATGTCAGGTAACGTTGCCTGTCTATCTAGATATATTAACTCTAAAAGCATCTGTTTTATGGTATTTAAAAAAGGAGGAGATGTTTCAATCCACGAAATAACAGTTTAGTAACAAAAAGCAAACTGTTCTTCCGGAATTCAAAGAATAAAATTCTTTCTGAAATTCAACATTATATTACCCAGGTTTAATTATACAGCTGATTTCCTCTTATTGACTCTGAAGCCAGCTTATTCTAATTATTGTTATAATTTTCTTATTTTTATTTTTTTAGAGGCGTTTAGGACAGGTAAAGGGTTCTGGAAACCATGCGAAAATGCACCTTGCCTGGACTGAACTTATTTTAATGACTCAATGTAAAGGACAAATTCAAGAAGGTACATTATTCTATTGCAATCTAATTACATTGGAAGCATTACCCTGCTAAATGAAAGTCTATTGTCATTGTACATGCCTATGCCAAATGCCCTCTATATAACCGTCAATGCTTTTTACCGATACCATTTTATTGCGTTTGGTGTTTGCCTTATTGTGGAGACAAGCCGCATCATTAAAACTATCCCAAAGAAAATGCGGCTCCTCTTTGCCCCATCTGCTTGTTGAAGACATAGAACTGGATCCAGAATTAGGAAATGTGGGCGTTTTTTTTGCACTCTGCATCAGGAAAACACCCGTATTTTGGTACTGCGCATGCCTTACAAAATGTTTCCAGCACAGATCTGGATCCTCACGATCCAGGCTTTCATGCCAGAGCTTTTCCAACGGTGGAATGACCCACCGACAAGATTACATACTAAAGCGGGAATTGTATGATCGGACTGATAATCACTCTAGTGTATGGCCAGCTTTAGAAAGTGCCCCATCAAACAATGCTATGTTGAAGAAATGTCAACACTGTTTTTTTTTTATATTTTTATTTTCTATATTATACATATCAATTATTTAATCAAATATTTTTTTTTATCCGTTTACCAATAAAATATTCTGTTTTTTTTATTTAGTCCAATATTTTCATTTTTTTTTTTTTTAATTACCACTTTATTTAATGGAGAGGGAAAAAAATTACCACTTTAGTTAATGAGAGAGGGGAAAAAAAACAATGGTAACACATATTCAAAAATATTCATTAAAGATATGTTAAGCAAAAAAAGGTTTTGTTTAGTTTTTTTTGTTTGATTTTACAACAAAATGTTTTGTTATTTTAAATAAAGGAATAGCACTTACCTTTTGCTTTCCTTATTGTCCTATAATATTTACAGAAAAGGCAGCGGCCAGCGCTGCAGGTGGAGCCTGAGGCCACCCTGAGGGCATGCTTTCCCGACCATAAGGCATTCATATGTTACTAACAGTGGCTGCACATTTAATAGATACAGATTAGGTGCTGTATTCACAGATACGTTTGTGTGCGGAGTTACGTGCGTATTTTTTAGGATCGGATTAACTGCGCAAGCGTAGTAACTTTACGCTATTTATGTTGAATTTACGCACGGAAGTCCATTAGGCACGTACATGTGAATTGCACTTAGGGACATATGTGCGAAGGGGCGTGGTTGGACAAAATTACGTGAAAGTGGGTGGGGAGAGGCATTTAAATGACCATTTGAGGGCGCGGTTAGTTCCATATGCACGTACGTACGTATTATAAGCAAATGCGCACGTAGAGATAAGGGTGCCCTATGGAGGCGTAAGTTACCACAAATCCATCCATGAGAGGGGATTGTCATGGGTGTTGTCTTGCAACGTACGTGCGTATAGATGCGCACCTTTAACTAACAGATCTGTGAATACGACCCTAGAAGTGCAACGCATGCAACCTAATGATAACATATTGTGTGCTGAGCTTCTGTAAGTAAGATACAAAGGCTTTGTCACACACAGGCTGATGTCTATGGCTGATAGACAGGTAAGCATGCCTTCAGCACAGACTCCCCCCTTCCACAACGCTAACCACTGACCCATCTGTGTTGATGGCAGCACACAAGGCCTCTATTTATGTGAGCCTTAGGTGACCGCCTATATAGCCTATAAGTTGGACCGTCTCTGTATTTCTGTGGGCAACATCTCCACTTTTCCTCTTAGGTATACTTTAATGTTCAGCGGCATCCATCAAATATGACATACAACCTGTTCTGCTGTTAAATGAACCTTCTTCTTACAGAGGCTCTGGACATACTACTTACTTCAGCGGATGAAGTTGAATTGCATCAGGATCACATTCCTCTGTTGTTTTACATTGCAGAATCGGTTCTTTATAGAATCTGCTGTGATGCCACTCATAAGACATTGTCCACTAAAGTCAAACTTTCAAAGGTAATTTTATAAGACCACTAAACTTTAAAACAGAAATATTCACACGACAGGAAAAAGCTTTCCACTTTGCACTCTTAAGTAGTAAAATATTATATTATACACTGTAATCCAGACACTGCACATTGTTTTAGCAATTTTTGGTGTAGCTCATGCAGCCCGGGATGGTGTGTTTTTTTTAATGATTCTAGGTTTTGTTCACTCTTTCTGATCTGGGATAACTTGCATAAGCACAGGGATGATGGGCCAGATCCTAAACTACGTACACTAGTTGATGAGGTTGAAAAAAGACAACAGTCCATCAAGTTCAACCTATATTTGGATCTCCTGCGATCCCTATCTTTATAATTGAAGTTAATCCATATAAAGCCACCTCCACTGTTGCAATCATAAGATAAATAAATACATACATTTCTCCCTTGCTCCACTACTGTCCTTTATTTAAATTAGTGGTCCTGGTAACCCTGAATGTCCTTTTCTGCTAAAAAATATATCTAATCCTTTCTTAAACATATCCAGTGAATCTGCCATCACAACCTTTTCTGGCAGTGAATTCCACATCCTGACTGCCCTTACTGTGAAGAACCCTTTCCTTTGCTGGTTGTGAAACTTCATTTCCTCTAACCTTAGTGGGTGCCCCCGTGTCCTGTGTACAGTCCTTGGGGTAAAAAGTTCCTTTGAAAGTTCTCTGTATTGACCCATGATGTACTTGTATATATTGATCATATCTCCTCTTAGACGCCTCTTTTCTAAAGTAAACATGTCTAAACTGGCTAGCCGTTCCTCATAGTTCAATGACTCCATACCCTTTAACAATTTTGTTGCCCTTCTCTGAACCCTTTCTAGTTCCAAAATGTCTTTTATAGTTACGTTTTCCGTTATTACGTTAGCGTAAAAGCACCCATTAGTACTT
The DNA here is from genome assembly GCA_011038615.1 of Limnodynastes dumerilii. Taxonomy (NCBI): domain Eukaryota; kingdom Metazoa; phylum Chordata; class Amphibia; order Anura; family Limnodynastidae; genus Limnodynastes; species Limnodynastes dumerilii. The sequence goes on along the minus strand of WWET01000270.1, from coordinate 98,562 downwards.
ACTGCGCATGCGCACGGCAGATGTTATGACACGTAACTCAGAGCGTAAGGGCCAGTCACGTAACTTCAGCGTAACTACGTACGAAGGGGCGTGTCAACCATGCGACACCTGTAATTACGCTTCAGAGGCATTTAAATCATACAGTATGGGCGGGCTTAGGGGCGTAAGTACGTGAAGCCATTACGGCCGACAGGAATTACGCTTTGAAAAGTTAAGGTAGGGTTTGAAATACGTAAGACGGTCAAAGTACGTACATGCAAGAAGAGTGCCTAGTAAATACGCTACGCTAGGAAATGTAATTGAATCGTAGTTCTGGTTTTACCCCGATGTTTGTTCAAATTTAGTTCTGAGATGCAGTACAGCTGTGGAGACAAAGTTACTATGGCTTTTATGTACACAGAACAACTACACTAATTACTTTATGAATTGTTTTTTACAGCTTGGATTTGTGACATTTTTAAGGCTTTACTGTTTTCATCTCAATGGAAAACTCCAGTATTTTGAAGAACAAAAAAAGAGACTTTCTACAAACTTAAAAGGTTTGTCTAATGAATAGTGTCAATAATATTAAGGGGTTCACTTTTCAGAAGTAACAGGGAAGTTAAACTACACGTGTTCTAATATCCTGACCTTTATAACTTCCTAGTATTCAAGTTAACAATCCTGTCATTGCCATGGAGCTATTTCTACAGTGATGTCACCAGCTGCAGAATTTTCTGCCCTCTGCTTGAATAACGGTATAAGATAGAAAGGTTCAGCTGCTGATATAATGAAAAAATAAGCCCATTATGTACAAGTATGCCCTGTCTTTTGGATTGGATCCCAATTTTGAGATATCAGTGCTATTGGAAAACATGTTCCAATAACTTCTTCACTTTTTGAATTTAGAATACTTCTAACAACATACGGAAAGTTATTTATTATTATTATTATTATTATTATTATTAT
>WWET01000270.1:86872-97387 GCA_011038615.1 Limnodynastes dumerilii | reverse complement strand
ACGGAGTTAACGAGCAATCCGTTGCCCTGACTCTGTTTTAGTCACTTGTACGGTTAGCAGAATGGTTATTTTTCAACGTTTCGTGGATGGAACGTATTCAGTTTATTTGTTTTTACAAAAGAACATTTGGTTGGCTTTCAATTGTCAGATCGACATCAAAAATCGAAATCCTGGCTTCATGTGCCAGAACCATCGTCTTATTAGCCTGTCTATAGACTCGCCACACTCGCTGAAGTCATGCTAACTCCCTGTGTGTTAAAGCCCCCTTATAGGATAGCCATGCATACCCAAACCGGTACAGACACACGTTCCCATTGAATGCATCCGCATTATACGTGTCTCTGCAGTTGAGGCTATTTTCCTGTAATAAGGTTCTGGTCCACACCTCTGCACTACCCTATCACTGTCCCTTCTATGTCTCTTTAGTACATTATAAGGAAGGGATCCAGGAGAGACCATTTCATGTGACTAAAGGCAATGTAACAGAGCAATGAGAGAGGCCAGTCAGGTGCTTGGTTGTATAGGGAAAGGAATTGGTATCAGAAAGTAAAGGAATGATATCGCTTTATAGTGAAGTGGAATAACCCCCCATATAAGGGGGGAGAGGTCAACACAGTAGAACAGGTTAAACATACTTGGGATAAATATCCTAAATTTTGCACTAAATGAATTGAGAAATAGGGTCATGGGTCAATATTATGTACAGGTTTTTTTGTTTTCTTGTTTTAATCATTATTTATGGACTGTTTTAACAGTAACAATAGAGTAAAGTCAATGCTCCAATCTGAATTGTGAATAAACAAACGGGGAGACGAAGGGTCTTGTAGCTCTTATCTGCTGTCACTATTCATGTCCTTACAATGGGCCTGTTTCAGACTTAAGAAGAGGCTTAAAATGGAGAGGAAAGTTATTCCTGGGCTAAACCATGGTGATTGCAGGGGAGTCATATTTCCTCTGATGCAAACCGTATTAGAGTTGAGAGGTGATGTTTCCTATCCCAAGTCTAAATAACTGTGTGATAGTAAAGCTGGTCAGTATCTGTGTAATAATATAATAATATAATAGTATTAGAGATGAGAGGTGATAAATAACTGTGTGATAGTAAAGCTGGTCAGTATCTATGTGCAGTAAGCAATTCAAAGATATATCCCTGAATGCAAAGAATACAATTAACTTGACTCCTCCTGGAATCAACATGGTTTAGCTCAGGTGTAACTAAGTTCATGCACTTAACAAGGTCTGGATCCAGCCCAATGTCTGTAAAGTCTTCTAAAACTAGAAGCCCTGTGTTCAGTTATAGATCAGCCTGAACCACCCTGGAAAGACTTTTCTTCCTATCTTTACAATAAACCATTTTTTTGCATCACAACTAAACTCTAGTAATCTGAAATCACAATGGAGCATGCAGTTATTTTTTTTAATCAAAATTGCAGAGAATATAAGCTAATAATATAATTGATTTGTTGTGATTATTAGCTTTTGTTTTCTATTCTAGTTTGTCAGGACAAACAGTAGGCCTATAGAAGATAGTAGCTCATTATAGTGTTCTTTTGTTAATACTTATTAGTGTATTGTGTTTAATGATGTTGATTTTTGATGCGTCTGAAGATTGATAATCATAGTCACGGCTGTTCATTTAAATTGAATTGATTTTGATTGTTATTGTTTATTTTGTTTTTATTAACCACTGCGTTGGTATTGATACTCAATTGATTGAGTGACAGCAAGAAAGGAAGGCTTCAACATGATTTATGAATCTGCCCCAATTATGCAGATTCATAGAATGTGACGAATTATAGAATGTGATGACAGATAAGAATCACTTTCACCATCATGTCTGCACTTTTCAAGCACCCTCTTCACCACCTCCTGTGAAACAACCTTTCCTAAAACTTCCCCCGAACCCACCACACTCCAGTTATTATACAGAGAACACCCCCTGGAGCCACATTGCCTATCCCACACATACACTAGGATTAATTTTGTTAACAACTAATTAACCTTCCACCATATTTTTTGGCATGTGGTTGAAAACCCGGAGCACCCAGAGGAAACCCGTGCAGACGCAGGGAGAACATGCAAACTGGAATCCCACTTCAGCAATGTTGCACACTTTATTTTGAGTTTAAAGAAAAACAGATACCTGTGTAAATGGAAGCTGTGGATGGTTCCTTTTGAAACTCTGATACAGCCACTCATGAAATTGAACCACTGGACCTTGCAATTGAGCCTCTGATTTTCTTTCTGATCTCTTCATTTCAGTTTCCTATTATTTTGGGAATTCCTTTGTTGGCTTCAAATAATCCATCCATTAACTAGGAATCTTATCCACATATTTCATATAAACAAGAAACTCATGCTCCCGAAATCTGAACCCTGTCTTGAATAGGTGACCGAGTTATAAAATTCCACATCTCCAGTATTGCAGCAGTTAACTGCAAAATATAAAGTTTTTTTCTGTTGTCTGTAATAAGAATAATTCAGACAAATTACCTCACAGATCATATGATTGCCTGGTGGATTTGTTTCCTGGGACTGTCATTGCAACCATGTATCGATTTATAGAGGATAGAATCAAGTTACAATCAAGAATTGTTTCCTGCTCCTACTGAATTACTAGAGAAGCTTTGCTCAGCAAAGAATTCAAATAAATTAAATATACAAGGCCTGTGCAATGCCCCTGCTACATTCCAACAGTTCATGGACGATATTTTTAAGGATTTCATTGACCAATTTTTTTTATCTATCTATCTCAATGACACACTAATATCCTCAGATGTCCAAGAGGAACATTAGCAACAAGTGTCTTAACAAAAATAATTTCTACATTAAATTGGAAAGGTCTGATTACCATAAAACATATGTTCAGTAATTGAGAATAAAACCAGTAGACTGGCCAACTCAGAGAAATGTTAAAGAGGTACTGATGGTCATTGGATTTGCCAACATCTATAGACATTTCATTAAAGACTTCTCCAAAATAGACATCTTTCCATTGGTCTCTAGAAGCTTAAAGGGCTTTCTCTTTGCTTAAAACAAAGCTAACTACAGATCTGTTATTAATATATCCCAATTTAGAACTTTCTTTTATTCTTGAGGCAGATGCTTAATATTTTGATTTATATTTAGATTCTACAGTAAGGGCAATGGGGCTGATTCAGAGATGCGATTACGAAAAGATCGCAAATATACGCATCTAATGTTAAGATCCTAGCAGGTTCCAGCCCACTGCATAAAGAGTCACTCCCCTTGCAAACAGCGGTGGATCTTAAACTTAGACCACCATTGACTAGTCCTAACTCTACGCTGTCATTTGGGATCTTAAGTGACGTAGTAGCGTTCATTTAAGATCCTAAGTGTCAGCCCGTGCCCACTTTCCCTCATTTCCCTGCCTCCCCCCGCCCATTTCCATGCAAATCCTTAAGATCTTTAAGATTCGCAGCACTTAAGATCTTAAGTGCTTGCGTGCGATTCAAACTTACGCTCTTAGCGAATTTACGCTCCTAACCGCTACGTAGACGGCGTTGCACTATTACTACGCATGCGCAGTTTTGCAAATTTTCGAGGATCTTAAATATACGCTCCTAAGTGCCGTGGAAATCGTATCTCTGAATCAGGCCCAATATTACCACAGAGAATAGGACAGAAGGTGCTGTTTAATCCATGTGCATTTTTCTCTTGATTGCAACATTTTCTTGAAGGTGTTGTACATTAAATTACTGTCCACCAGCATCTAGCATTTAAGACTCTCTTCACTTGGACTTTTACAACCTTTGCTGATCCATTTTCGTTCATGGTGTTTAGTCTTCATGGATTTTATTGTAGATTAACCATCATTCATTTGTATGACAAAAATTTTGGTGGTTGTAGATTTAGTCACAAAGATGGCTTACTTTGACCCCAGTTGTGTAAAATGAATATTAAATTATTATTTGCCTTCCATCATCAATCCAATAAAGACAGACTGAACCCACCAAAGAGACGTTGGATCACAAATGTTAAACTTGCCATCTACAAGATCACTGGATTTATGTTTTGTCAATGGCAGCGTTTTCTTACTCACAACCCTCATCTGAAAGACCAAGGACCGGATCCAGAATTGTGAACGTAATCGATTTTCACAAGCTGCTGGCAGTGGCATAAGTCAATTGATTTTCTGGCAATGAGCATGCGTGTGGAAATAAGTTCCGTGCTCTAAGAGACCCGTCTGACAGGACGGCACTTCAAATCTCCGGGCCTGATCCCCACAAGAGAAGCAAGGATAGGCATGTAAATGAAGTGAAGTGGGCAGCGTTGAGCAGTTAGGTAGGGTTCTGGACACTCCTCATGAGAGAGGGGAGTAACAGACTTACAGACCTGTGCATACACAACATGCAGACTTACAGACCTGTGCATACACAACATGCAGACTTACAGACCTGTGCATACAGACCATGCAGCCTTACAGACCTGTGCATACAGACCATGCAGCCTTACAGACCTGTGCATACAAACCATGCAGCCTTACAAACCTGTGCATACACAACATGCAGCACTAAAGACCTGTGCATACAGACCATGCAGCCTTACAGACCTGTGCATACACAACATGCAGACTTACAGACCTGTGCATACAGACCATGCAGACTTATAGACCTGTGCATACAGACAATGCAGACTTAAAGACCTGTGCATACAGACAATGCAGACTTACAGACCTGTGCATACAGACAATGCAGACTTAAAGACCTGTGCATACAGAAATGCAGACTTATAGACCTGTGCAAACAGACCATGCAGACTTATAGACCTGTGCATACACAACATGCAGACTTACAGACCTGTGCATACAGACAATGCAGCACTACAGACCTGTGCATACAGACCATGCAGACTTACAGACCTGTGCATACAGACCATGCAGACTTACAGACCTGTGCATACAGAACACACAGAGGTCTGGATCAGACCTAAAGTTCTTTTATGCCAATGTGAGTTGCTTCTGTGGTGCACGTGTGCAGTACAAAAAAAAAAAATGCTGCGCTTACATCTAAAAAATAGGCCTGTATAAGTGTAATTTCTACTTTATCATTTAGCAAAAACAGCATATTATTATGACAATCCTCTTGCCATCTCTGCAGATGAAGTAGTTAGGGCTTGTTTACTGTTAAATGCAAGGGTTGTAAATGAGCCTTATTAAATATGCATATAGTTTTAGTCCCTCAAGCCTCTTTACATTACAGGAAGCTGCTTCCTTCTACATAATTTTATCCAGACATGTTGTAAATGAAACACAGTTTATATATTATATTAGTGGAAATGCTGATTCTCTCTGTTTTGTGTGAAATCTTTACACCTTATGCACAACAAAGACAAGTCATGTTCCAGTATTGTTGTTCCAAATAAGCTCTGTGGGGAGAAATTATAAGCAGTTCTTTAGAACAGCATATTTTAAAGGCTTTAAAACAAAACAAAATGTCAACTTTAATTGCTACTCTGTAACCCTTTATTCTTATAGTAACAGTAGAGTACATTTTTCTGCACAATGAAATGACATTGAAAGATAGAGTGAAAAAAACAAGGCATTTGGGAGGTAAGACAATTTGCAGGACGTTTCCAGCTGAATGATATTTAAGGGAATCGATTGCTTGTAGAACTGACCTGCCATCAGTATAAATACAAAAGTAAATATGCACTTCAAATACCACACATCAAGTTCTCAAGACACTGGGCCGTATTCAGATCTAATAACGGCAGGACACTTACGCACGCAAGGTGCGTAAGATGGGAGTGTCTTTGGTGTTGCCTTGCAACGTACGTACGCATAATTGCATGCCTTTAAATAACGGATCTGTGAATACGACCCAAAGTGATTATAATTCAGATAATGTGCATATGGTTTTTACCTACAAAATTTGAAATGTACTTCGCCAATCAAAGCAACTTAACATATGGGCTTATACAGAGATAGGAATTAAAGCAAATAAAGAGCAAATTTGCACCGTGAGTTAATGTAGGCTTATGGCAATGTAAGCTGCCATAAAGCCCACACGACAGAGGGGAGTGACAGGGGGTGTGCACTTCCCTCTGTCTCGTGTAATTTCAGACCCCCGCACGCACGGAAAGTATGCGGGGGTCTGAATCCGGTCCTCCGTGAGGACTGACTACCCAGTTGCTAGGTGGTGCAGCTGGGTCAGCTGTTAAATGACCATAGACCAGATCTATAAGTCCATCGGCAAAGTCACCATTTTGTCCTTCCATACCGAACTGACTTTAAATGTGTGCAATCCTAAAGTCTGTGTTTGCGAGAGTAATACACTCCCCTTGCATGCACAGCACTTATGAGCTCAGAACTCTACCCTAAGTATTACTGAAGGGCTTAGCCAAGCACTTACTGTACATAGTTCCCTGTACTGCATTCCAATGTTCACACATGTTTACAGGTCTTTAAAGACTGCACATAGTTTTTTAGGTAAGAAGAGGCGTGCCACGGCAGCCATCGTGGGAAGTTAGGTAAAGTGGGTGGATGGAGAGATGCAGATTAGGCTGGCAGTAAGGGCCGGGGATTCTCTGTGCGTATTTTCCCTTCTTAAGACGGACTCATAAGTGCCATTAGGCACCTAAAAACGGGCTCAGGTCGGGGGAGGGGACTGGAGAAGTAAGTGCAACTACGGATCACAAACTTAAGTTTTGAATCCAGTCCAAAGTGCTTATCATGGACTGACTTGGTTAAGTATCCGCTCTGGGTTTCCAGGGACGTGTTAGGGATTCAACGAAGTAATGGAAGCTAGAGGGTTTGATGTATGATCTGCTCATGTGTTAGTGGCCAAGGTGTTTGAAGATAGACAGCAAGGCTTGACTTCAATGGACTAGACAAGCTTGACTAGATTGCACAAGGCAGGCTAGGCTGGACTGGACAAGACAGGCTTGACTGGACTAGACAAGGAAGGCTTGACTAAGCTGGGCAAGGTAGGCTTGACTGGACTGGACAAAACAGGATTGACTGAACTGGAAAAGGCAGGCTTGACAGGACCGGATAAAACAAACTTAACTGGATTGAACCAAGCAGGCTTGACTGAATTGGACAAAACAAGCTTGACTGGATTGGACTTGACCAGGACTGGCTTTAGACTTGACAAGCTTAGCTGGGCTGAACTTCACCAGAAATGGATTTGACTTGAACTGGGCTGGACCAAGACTGGACTGGACTGGACCAGGACTGTACCAGAATTGACCTGGACTGGACCAGGACTGGGCTTGACTTGACCAGGACTGGACTTGACTTGACCTGGACTGTACCAGGACTGGAATTGACTCGACCTGGACTGGACTTGGACTGGACTTGACCTGCATCTTGTGACAGTACCCCCTTCCCCACAGGTGGCCCCCCGGGCACCTATGTTGCAGTTTGGAAGGAAACTTGGCATGGAATTTCCTGACAAGTCTTTAAGCTTGGACATCAGTGGCATGGATCCAATAATGTTCTTTAGGACCAAAGCCCATCCAATCAACTAGATGTTGGAGATGGCCGTGAAGAAAATGAGAGTCCAGAACTTTTAAAATCTCATACTCAACTCCCATAGAACTTTAAATCTTGGGTGCTTTCTTAACTGATGAGTAAAACCAGTTAATGACATGAGGGTTAAGTAATAAAATGTGAAATGTGTCAGGAACTCGGAGATAGCAACTCAAGTTTGTAGGCTATAGGGTTGATGACCTTTGCTATGCGAAAAGGTCCAATAAATCATGAAGCAAATTTCATGGAAGGAACTTTGAGCCAAAGGTTTTTAGAGGAAAGCCAGACTCCCCTGGATGAAGAAGAGGTACTGCACGATGTTTGTGGTCAGCTTGGATTTTATACCTTTGAGAGGCTTTCAGCAGTTATGTTATAACTTTTCTCCAAGACTCAGAGAATGACCTCAAAGCTGCCTCAGAAGCTGGGACCTGGAAAGCTAGAAGAGGTGCAAACAGTGGCACCCTGGGATGACAACCATACACCACTTTGAAAGGAGTAGTCTCCAGGGATTCATGATAGTGGTTTTTGTGGGCAAATTCCACCCATGGTAAGAGATCCAGCCAATTATCTTGAGAAGAAGAAACATAGAGACGAATAAATGTTTCCAAGTCCTGATTTGCCCATTTATTTCAGGGTGGTAGGCCGTGGAATATTTAAGCTTGACTTGGAGGCTTTGGCAAAGAGCTCGGCAAAACTTGGTAGTGAATTGCACTCCATGGTCAGAAATAATCTCACTTAATAGTGAGAACTACCACAAAGAATCCCTGTCACAGACACTACCTTTTATAAAAAGCTGGAGATCCATCTTAACTGTATCAAAAAGAACTTAAAGTTTTGCTAGATGGGGCCTTAGCAGAGGGTGTGATAGATAAACAACTTTTTCACTTTTTATTTATTCCTCACCCGGTCACTCTGATCTTTTACCACTTACCTAAAGTCCATAAGTCTCTCATTTCACCAACAGGGTGTCCTGTTATTTCAGGTATTCACTCCCTCACATCAAATTTATCTGCATACATTGATTCTTTTTTTTACAAAAATATGTTTTATCACTTCGGTCTTATGTTAGAGACACTATGTAGGTTTTGAACCTTATGAATAAGTTCACATGGTGTCCAACACCGAATCTCAGAAACAGTTTCTTTTTGATTCCATATCATTTATTTTATCACGAAACTATTTTCTGTATGACACTGATTTCTTTTTACAGATGCTTGGTACCACAATGGACACCAAGTTCGCCCCGAGCTTTGCGAACCTCTATATGGGGATGTTTGAGGCCGAATACATCTGGCAAAGTTAGTTCAGGGCAAACTTGGTGCATAATATGTGGTACATCTATGATTTGCTTATTATTTGGGAAGGGGGACCACTTTTAGCAGAACTATTTGTACAGCATCTCAGTAATTACACATTCAACCTTACAATGCACCTGTTCTCTCCAATATGTGGGGAGGACTACCCGCAAACTAAAGGAAAGATTTTGTGAGCACAGATGCAATATCATTAATAAGATGTCAACACACAGTTTATATAAACATGTAGCGGAAAAGCATAACAATGACCCAAAAAGTCTTTCTCTGTATGGAGTGGAACATATAAGCCCTAGAGACAGAGGAAGGGACAGGTACACCATTTTGTGTTAATGTGAGGCCTTCTGGAAATTTCAGTTGCAAACTCTATATCCAGAGGGCCTCAACGACACTATTGAATTCAGAGATACAAGGTTCTGAAGTACTAAGATTTTCTTGGGGATTTTTTTCATTTTTTTTTCCGTTTATTTAATATGTATATTAGATTCCAATTTATTTGTCCTTAGTGTTAATTTTTCCTTAGTTCTTATGTTTATTCCTTTTTTGATGTCTATTATTTATATTTATTTCCATTTTATTTATTTTTATTTTATTTTTATTGTTACATTTATTTTTAATTTATTTTTTTCTTTAATTTGATTTTATTTTTTTTGGTTTATGTTATTTATATTTTAAAAGTCTATATGGGATGATGAAACACTGTTGAGCTAAAATACTTTTTCATCAGTGATTTATTTCTTCAATTAAGATTTTGGAGATATTCTGTGTTTTTCATCAAAATGTTAACGGATTCTAATGATTTGTGGATATATGGTTATATATATTTTTTATTGTTTATTTTGTATTTATGTATTGATATATTTTTTATATACACATTTCTACAAACTAATTATGTATCTTATGATTGATATATTTAAGTTAACCATCGGTAATAGGAGAAAGAAGTGAAATTTATATATATTATATAGCATTTCTGTATTACATCAAATGCCACATTGTATGTTATTTTACTAATGTTTCTTTTATTGAATTTATGAATTATTATGGTCTGGCAACCAAGTAGATATATTGTTTACTGTGTAACAATACAGTAACTGGACAAGGACTGGACTTGACTTGACCTGGACTGGACCTTGACTAGACCTGACCTGGATTAGACCAGTACTGGACTTGACTTGACCTGGACCAGAACTAGACATGAACTGAAACAGGACTTGACGACCAAATAGCAGCAGCGCTACACAACAAGAACCAGGCACCTTGAAGACCAATTTGTTCTGGCACTGATTGAGCAGTGCTCTGGACTAAAAGAGAGCGCCCTGGTTCAGGATTGGACAGTCAGATCATGTGATTCTCCTGGCTTGATTGCAGTTGGCTGCTAATGATCATGTGCACAGTGTTATGATTACCTGAGGCTTGATACAAGGATGCAGAGGCCAATATAAGAGATAGAGGTTTATTGCAGTTAACAGAGTAACAGAACAGAACAGTACAGAAAAAACAGAGAATCACTGTGCACAAGTGCAAGGTAATAGATTCCAGGTAACACACAGGTGTGAAATAACAGATATCAGGCAGGGTTTACAGGTATGAGATTCCAAGATATAAAGGTGAGAAATAACAGGTATTAGGCAGGGTTTACAGGTACAGACACTGGTACAAAGGGCAAAGATTAACAACATAAACAAGGAACCTGAGAGAGCAAGC
>WWET01000270.1:69649-84166 GCA_011038615.1 Limnodynastes dumerilii | reverse complement strand
AAACATACTTCAAGTTTCTACAGGGTGGTAGCTGTATGAAATCAATCTGTATTGCCTGAAAAGGACCTTCAGTTGGAGGGATGTGAGATGGTTCTACTGGTATAGTCTTTCCTGGATTCTTCTTCAGACAAATGAGGCAAGACTTAACTTTACTCCCTGCCATCTTGTAGAATCCAGGTGCACCCTAATATGAGCTTACCAGTCTGATCATACCTCCCCTCCCTGAGTGAGTCAAACCATGTGCTGCTATAGCCAGGGCTGGAAGATATGACTTGGGTGCCACCGGCCTCCCTTTCCCATCAGTTCAGGGTCCATCAGTTCCCTGGTCACATCCCTTTGCCCGCCAACTTGCTTTTTCCTGTCGGGAACATAAAGATTGCATGTTAATCAATTTTTACAGTTTCAAACAAAAAGGTTACATTTCCCCTCAATCGCCCCTGAAGCTGCAGCTTTCTTTGCAGCCTCATCTACCCACTCGTTTCCTAGGGAAACCCTGTCTGTCTCGTAGGTGTGGGCTTTACACTTTATGACTGCTACCTGTATGTCATGTGTGTCCGTCTGCCCTGTGTCAAAATCAAAATTCCTGTAATTTTCTGCCATATCACCCTCCCCAGCGTCAGTTGTTCTATCCATCCTTTGTGCATCACTGGGCACATGAGGTAAAAATGTCGCTGGGTTCAACGTGTTGCACCTCTTGATTGTAATATTTGCGGGTGCCAACAGCGCTAATTCCCACCTTGTAAATCTGGCAGATGACACGTGTCTTGTAGAGTTCAGTAGTGCAGACACAGCATGGGGTACATGAACTGTCAGGTCATGTCCCAAAACAACATCCTCACTTACATTGTCCTCGTCATTACGGTATCGTCTCCTGTCATCGTCATATTTGTAATACCCACCTCCCTGGGTTACTGGTTTCAACCCATCAGGGTTTTTCCTTTCATATCTTGGGTTTGCACCCTGGTTCCTTCTTTCTTTTTCTTTGTTCCTACAGTGTATCGCCATATGCCCCTTCTTTCCACAACAATAACACTGTATTTCCCTGACTGTAGGTTTGTTGACTATCTGTTGTTGTCTCTCTAAAGCTTGGATATTTAATGTCAACAATTTTTCTGTTTGTTTCTCTTTAGTTTTTACTACATTTCTTTTGTGTTTTTTCTGCCAGAGACCTCAATCTTAGAACATCTAAGTGCTGCTAGTCTGGTTCTGATATCTGGATTCTTTGTCTTACTCCTTCCACTAAACCAGACATCAGAATTGTTACCACCATACTTCTCTGATGTGGATTGTCTTTGATGTTTTAGATTCCTGTAAACTTCTCCATCTCTGTTTGCTTTGTGTAAATAGTCACTCACCCCCTCATTGTCTTTTTGTTTGATGGAGAAGACCTTCTGCCATTCAATTTGTGCAGGAAAAACAATCCCCCATTGTTTGCAAATATTATTAATGTTTGTCTGGTTACTTTCATCACTCAAGTCTGGGTCTCCTCCCAGTTGGCAGTCTTCTAAGAATCCTGCAATGTCAATGCTGGGAGGTAGACAAGACCTGAGCAATGTCCTCCAGTCTCTATTGGTGGGTACATGAGCGTTTCACACATCCTTAATAAACTTCTGGCATTAAGTCAGCTCTTTACCAGGATGTGTGAAATTGGAGGTGGGGCTATGGCTGATGCCTCCTGATGTGTTTGGGATGACTGTATAGTGGGTGTGTGTGCCTTAGTTCCTGCCCTAATACCACCAGCTTGTCCTCTCTGCAACTGAAGAGCATGGGAAATTACAGAAATCAAAACAGCATCATCCACATCATTCTCCTTATTCTTAAATTTTGCTAACTCCTCCTCCAACACTGGATACAACTTCATGACTTCTTTCTTTGTATCAACACTTGAGGACTTATTATAGCAGGTACCTACAGGAAAAGTTCACTGTTGGGATACATTTTGTCCTCATTACTTCCTGTAAGGGGGTGGAGAAGAGGTTACTTGGATTAGTTTCGCTTGCGCTGATTCCGTTTTAGTATCATGCGGATACTCCTTTACATTCGCGTTTTGCATAAGCATACTTGCATTTCTATTTTGCTATTTCTGCGCGCCAAATAATTGGTTTATGTTGCCATATATTCAAGCACTCCATGTGTTTCTCCCGTTTCTTGGACGAGCGCATTTAACATATTAATAAACTTATATTTTCTTTAAGATCTCTTCCTCGAAAGTACCAATAGCTGGAAATTGTTTATCAGTTTTCTTTGACATCTTGTACCATTCCTTAACATATTTGACAGCTACCATATTTGATAACCATTATATATTCGGCTGTACCAAGCGACCTAACACCCGTGTTCCTGCAGCTGGAGCTAGTTTCCTGACTGCCAGGCAACACCTTGAATGCTCCTTGTTGTCGAGATGTTCCAATACCCATGACCGAAACCGCGAAAGAATCACAGGGCAAACCAAACTCTGTCAGTAAGGGACCACCAATCGCCCAACTGCCCGTCAGCTGGAGACTGAGGGGCTGATTCAGAGATACGCTTTTCACGCAACTTAGGAGCGTATATTTAGGATCTTACAAAATTCGCATAACTGCGCATGCGTAGTAATAGTGCAACGCCGTCTACGTAGAGGTTAGGAGCGTAAATTTGCTAAGAGCGTAACTTTGAATTGATCGCAAGCACTTAAGATCTTAAGTGCTGCGAAAGTTTAAGATCTTAAGGATTTGCATGAAAATGGGCGGGGGGAGGCAGGGAGATGAGGGAAAGTGGGCGCGGGCAGACACTTAGGATCTCAAATAAACGCTACCACTTCCCTTAAGATCTCAAATGACAGCGCAGAGTTAGGGTTAGTCAATGGTGATCTAACTTTAAGATCCGCCGCTGTTTGCAAGGGGAGTGACTATTTAAACAGTGGGCTGTAACCTGCTAAGATCTTAACTATGGTGCGTATATTTGCGATCTTTTCGCAATCGCATCTCTGAATCACCCCCTAAGACCGGCTCTTCCACAAACACACTTGTGGGAACACCCAAAACAAAAGCAACAATCCCTAACACTGGGTTTTACCAACCCTAACCGGCCTCAAGAATAACCAAGCCTAACACTTTAGTAAAGCACAAACAAACCCTTAGCTCTGCTAACAATCCGTTGCCTATACAAAAAGAATGTAGTCTTAACGATTTCTTCACCAATAATGGGATATCCCAACAAATATCACTGTCTACTATTCACCAACACAACAATTTGATTATTTCAAACACTGGTAGTTTTCTAAGATCTTTAACTCTTTATAGAAACACAGAGAGAGATACTTAGATATATGGCAAGATATCCTCACACGTGTATAATTCTTTTTCTTTTCGCGCTAAAATGCAAATTCACGCAGTAAGAATGAAATATATTTTTGGCAAAAATGCGAACTTATAAGGAACACAACATGCGATTACACGCTATAAGTTTTTGTTTTTAAAATTATTAATACTTTCCTAGGTTCAAACTAAGTAACCTGTTTTAAAACAATATTCGGTTAACTAACACAATGTAAACAATGGGGAAAAAAAAACATTTTTTTTACTCACCACTGTATCCACCCTTTGTTAGATGACCGAATCTTGCAAAGGGATTAAAAGTTCCAACTGGCGAGCCCCCATAACTGTAAAAATAATTTTCTTACTCTAGCATAACATGTGTATAATAACAATACGCAAATAAATTTGCACGTAATACGAATTAATAGTAGCGCACGCAATGTGGACCAATAGTAGCGTACACAATGTAATTCAATAGATGCGTACGTGGCAATAAGGAAAATGAATACAGATGCAGGTTGTGTTCCAAAAATATTCACATCATATTTACTTCAGGTTAACATTCAAACATATGTTACAATAGCCAAAAATACATTAGATTCTTACCAGTGAATTCAGGGATCAGATCTGTCCACTCTAAAGGTTTCAATCCAGAAATCCTCTAGATGTCTGTTTCTACGATTTATTGAGTGATAACTGTAAAGATAATTTTCTTCCTAATAGCATAACATGCATATAATAACAATACGCAAATAAATTCACACGCAATGCGAATTAATAGTAGAACACGCAATGCGAACCAATAATAGCATACGCAATGTAGGTCAAAAGATGCGTATGTGACCATAAGGAAAAACAGACGCAGGTTGTGTTCCAAAAATATTCACATCATATTTACTTCAATTTAACAATCAAACATATGTTACAATATCATCATCATAGCTCATTGTTCATTGGAGGATCTCTTATCCCTGGGATCCCATTGGTGGGGTCCCATAGTCCAATGAATGGAAAGTAAACAAATCTGATCCCTTTACAGTAACAGGAATATTCAACACTTTTATAATTGCTCATATTTTGCGAACGCATTTAGTGACAATTTTACAATTAACACAAAAATGCGTACCTTATCACAAGGATTCTAACAAGTACAAACATTACATATTAAATATTGATATCACTTGATTGGTATAAAATCTTAAATAAAGCAACATACATAGATGGAAAAGTTATTTAAATAAGTTTAAACAGATGCAAAAATTAGTGTTTACATTTACAGTTAATCACACAATTTTAATATTCACGGAAAGTATATTTAAAAATACAAACGCAAAAGGGCGCGAAAATATACACGCTCGTGCGTTAGCATGAATGGGCGCGCTCCAGTGTGCTCGCACACATGCGAACGCATGAATAGGAGAGCTCACATTTTCGCGCTCTTTGCAACGTGGCATTCCCTCGTCATCCTTTACATGCAATACATTAATTTTCTTATCTTTACATACCTATACGCAAATGCAAATATATTGCGTTCGCATTTGCGAATATATCAATAAGGGAAGCGTGCCTTATTTTATGGTCTTACATTTATATTTTTATTTTGACACAACTAAGACACAGGAAGCAGGAAAAAGGAAGTAATGACCCACACCTGTGCTCTGGAATCATTGGACAGATAACGCCAGAGCACAGTTGTAGAATAACAAGCACATAACAAGATAGTCCAGACAGAGTGCACAACAGCAGCCTCTAGGGGTAGGTAATAGAAATGCCCACCATAGAATAACTAGTCCATGTCTGCCCCTATGGGCAAAACAAGATACAGCAGTCCAGGATGTAACACACAGATCCAAGATGGCGTCACCCATGCACCAGAGGACAGCGGTGTTTGGCACCAGCAACATGAAGAAGACCATGCGGTGAACATAGGATAGGAGGCTGCTACTACTGTGAGTGGCCCCTCCCTGGGGGCAGAGAATGGTTATGTCTGAAGAGGACCGCCAACAGACGGCTCTACACACGTTAAATCCCGTGTCTTGAGACAGTGCTTAATTTTTGCTCATATTAATCCCAATAATAAACCTTTATAACTCCCATGATATCTTAATACAGTATATGATATAGAACCTTATAATGGGTAGAATATAGAGATATATTATGGTGGATAATTTTAGCACAATTAAAGAAAAATAAAGGACATTATCATAAATCGTATAGATTATATGCTAAGGAAACTCTTAATTTATTCTTAATTGTGCTTAAATTCCACCCCCCAAAATTAATTTTTATTTAATTTATATTCCCTTTTAGTAGTACTCTAAATCACATAGAACCCTGTTATGGTGAATAATTTGTACACAATTAAGGAAATATAAAGCGCTTTATTTTAGGGCATATTATCCATAACAAAGCCTTTTATTCTTTTTTTTTAATTGTGCTCATATGCCCCCAGCATAACATTGCAAGTTAAAAGGTGGCTTGCTCCACTAGGGTTATCAAGAAAAATCCCTATTTCTTAAAGAGACCTGCTATACATGGATAATCTCTGCCGAATTGGCACTTGTTTTTCATTTCTACTTTTCTTTTAACTCAGAGATGTCACTTGTTTATGAAATTTCCCCTGAGATAAATAGTAGAGATCAGATGTGATGATGAGTCTAATCCACAAGTTTAGCACAAGGATAAGTAGAATATATTGCTTTTGGAGCAGAAGTATTACCAAAAAACAAACAACAAAAGATACACCAGAAACAAATCCCAAAAATACAACTGAATAAGTGTTATGTGCAACATTTTTATCTCTTAGATCTAATAAATCTAGTTAAAATGTAGTGTATTGCCTATCCTTAATATGTTTGTACTGACTATCTAATAATTGCAACCAAACTGATGTACATTTGACTTTCTTCACTAACTAAAAACATGATTTTCTGGTTAACAATGTGTGTTATGATTTAATTTTTGAATGATTAAGATTATTATTATGATGATGACTATTATTATTATTAATAATAATAATAATAATAATAACAATAATATTGATAATAGCATTAAATAAAACCAAAAGATGTGATGGTACAGGTCCGCGCCGGGAGTATGTAAAAAATACCTTCCTTAAATGGGGGAAGTCCTCAAAAGTCCTTAAAAGGTTCCCAAAAAGTTCTTGTGGTGCTTCTATATGATCAAAATGATGTCCTTTATGCTATCATGTTGAGAGGTGTTGATCTTGAATAGTATCTTCTTTTCCAAATATCCTCAATCGAAGACCCAGTAGAGATAAGACAAATATAGTGCAATCCTGTTGGACTTAAAATTAAATAGAATCCAAAGACTGGTACTCACAATAAAATATCTTGTTGGTTAACATATAGTGTTATCTCCCTTTATTCTTGTATTGGTCCTTCCTTCGATATCTCAGTTGTCCCAAAAATATTGATGCAAAAGAAGAAAAGGAAGAAGACCCTAGTACAATATTAGCTACAAGGGTTAAAGCCACGTTGCCCCAATGGAGCTACTTACACTTCCTGTGTCTTGTATACTGGCATATCGTGTGGTCTTTGTTTTTCTTCAATATCTTCTCCAATATCCCCCCTTTCTCTGGCAACGTCCTCAAGTCAGGGTGAAAAGAAAAAAGGGAGACCCTAGTGCAACTCAGCTTAGACAGTAAGTCCCACACCGTTCCCAGGGATATACTTACACTTTACGTGTCTTGTTACCAAGTGTGTCATAAGGTCTTTTCCACAGATATCCTACGGAGTATATACCACCCGTATCCTAATAAGGGGATGGATCTCACGTATATTCCTGATAACAGGACATGCTTATGGTGCAGCCCCTAATGTGGAATAGGCTTTTGACACCTAATCCTTAACAAAGGGGATGAGGGACGCCAGAAAAAAGACACCTGAATGTATAATACTCCAAGGTGCCAATTTATATAACAGGGTTTTATTTCATGTAGTGCAAACAATTCTTCAAAAAAATAAATCTTCAAAAAATAAATCTTCAATAAAATTCTACAAATAAAATCTTCAAATCACCCCTAGAAAGGAGGGAGCCCGCACATGTACCACTAAATAAGCCTTACACCCTGTCTCCTAAGATTGGTGTACTCCTCACTGGTCAAAACGCCTATCCAAAGGGCCCTATAGATCTGCGGCGACGCTGGAGGGAGAAAACAGGTGCTAGCCGTGCTGGGTGTCGTGGGGGAGCCTCCTACCAACTTACAGACGCGTTTCAAGCATGCTAGTGCTCTTTCTCAAGGTAAGTATGGATAGGGGTAGTCCCTCCTAGTCCCAATCCGGCCCTGTTCTCTGTTCATTCCATCTGTCACCTCTGTTATTGTCCATATTCCCTATTACACTTTATCTCTGTGTTTTTTCCATCTGACACTTTTGTTACTGTGTCTATTCAATCAGACATTTTGGGCCAGATCCAGACCTATGTTCGATTTACATTTCAACGCGTAGCATATTTACGCTTTCGTAATTATTATGCACTCCCAATATCTTCAACCAGCACTCCTTAATAAACAACTTCAAAAATATGCAAAAGTATGCAAAAATGTCACTTTATTGATTTCTCATTAAAAATAGACAAGCAGCAGACATGCCTTTCAACAGTAGGTTGTCACAACAACCCAAGTCAGCACACAAGAAAAAATGCAACCACAAAGTCTCTCATAATAAAAATGTCATTTTATTGGAAATATAGTGAGTATTTACACTATGACGCAAAACATGTGATCATATTAATACAATAAAGTGCAAAATATAGACAATTTTACTGTATATATATATATATATATACACACACACAGTAAAATTGTAAAAGTTGTATAGTGTAAATACTCACTATATTTGCTGTAAAGTGATTTATTATGAGAGATTTTGTGGTTGCATTTTCTCGTGTGTGCTGACTTGGGTTGTATATATATATATATAAAATAAACCAGTAGGTTGTCATAACAACCTACTTTTTTTTACATCTGTTTCTATTTAACTATCTAATTTTTTCTTCTTTTCTAATCTTAATTTTTCTATCTATATCTGCAATACACAGTAAATTAATCCCTCTGCTCCTATCCTATTATTATGTTAAGCTCCCCTCTACTCTAGCTCATACTATTCTATTGTATACATTTACACCTCATTCACACGTTATTTACAACCTATTAACCACTCCCTTCCCTCCCTCCCATTCACACCTTATATACTTTACCTGGCCTTTATCTTCTCCCCCTCTGCAGGCACGACACCTGCAAAAAAAACAAGCCCAAAAACGGCAACCCGCGGCCAGCAAAAAAAAAAAAACAAGCCCAAAAACCGCAACCCGCGGCCAGCAAAAAAAAGCCGCAACTCAGAAAAAAATAAGCCCAATTCCGCTTGTTATAAGCGGACTTGGCAACTATGAGTATACTCCTCACTGGTCAAAACGCAAGGTAAGTACTTACCTTGAGAAAGAGCACTAGCGTGCTTGAAACGCGTCGGAAAGTTGGTGGGAGGCTTCCCCACGATACCCAGCACGGCCAGCATCTGTTTTCTCCCTCCAGTGTTGCCGCAGATCTATAGGGCCCTTTTAGATGGGTGTTTTGACCAGTGAGGAGTATACTATTCTTAGGAGAAAGGGTGTGAGGCTAATTTAGCGGTATATGTGAAGGCTCCCTCCTTACTAGGGGAGATTTTTTATATAAAAATGTTTTTTATGAAGATTTTATTTGTAGAATTTTATTGAAGATTTATTCTTTAAAGATTTATTTTTTTGAAGAATTGTTTGCACTACATGAAATAAAACCCTGTTATATAAATTGGCACCTTGGAGTGTTACACATTCAGGTGTCTTTTTTCTGGCGCCCCTCATTCCCTTTGTTAAGGATTAGGTGTGAAAAGCCTATTCCACATTAGGGGCTGCACCATAAGCAGGTCCTGTTATCAGGAATATACGTGGGATCCATCCTCTTATTAGGATACGGGTGGCATATACTCCGTAGGATATTTGTGGAAAAGACCTTATGACACGCTTGGTTACAAGACACGTAAAGTGTAAGTACATCCCTGGGAACGGTGTGGGACTTACTATCTAAGCTGAGTTGCACTAGGGTCTCCCTTTTTTCTTCTCACCCTGACTTGAGGACGTTGCCAGAGAAAGGGGGGATATTGGAGAAGATATTGAAGAAAAACAAAGACCACACGATATGCCAGTATACAAGACACAGGAAGTGTAAGTAGCTCCATTGGGGCAACGTGGCTTTAACCCTTGTAGCTAATATTGTACTAGGGTCTTCTTCCTTTTCTTCTTTTGCATCAATATTTTTGGGACAACGGAGATATCGAAGGAAGGACCAATACAAGAATAAAGGGAGATAACACTATATGTTAACCAACAAGATATTTTATTGTGAGTACCAGTCTTTGGATTCTATTTAATTTTAAGTCCAACAGGATTGCACTATATTTGTCTTATCTCTTTTGGGTCTTCGATTCAGTATATTTGGAAAAGAAGATACTAATCAAGATCAACACCTCTCAACAGGATAGCATAAAGGACATCATTTTGATCATATAGAAGCACCACAAGAACTTTTTGGGAACCTTTTAAGGACTTTTGAGGACTTCCCCCATTTAAGCAAGGTATTTTTTGCATACTCCCGGCGCGGACCTGTACCATCACATCTTTTGGTTTTGCTTTGTATTTACTTACTATTTTGTGGGTAAATTGTTGGGAGTATAGGTGGGTGTATACCCCGGTGTTGGTACTTCTTGCAGCAGGGAGGAGCATGGGTGTATAGTTCTTTTTGTTCCAGCATTAAATAGTAATTTGCATTCTAGAGTATCTGTATCCTAATGTGTAAGAGCTCCATACAGATTATAATCTTATAGCTTTATGTTGGTTCTTGTGTTTATCTACATTACATTATTTTTGATACTCGTCTTTAGAAAGATCAGGACCCAGCAGACAAATTGAGTTTGAATTCAGGAGCTGCTGAAATAGACCCTTTCTTTTGGCACTGTCTTCTGATCTGGCGGAATGTTCAAAATAATAACACATATCACCATGGTGTTATCAAGCATCTTCTACTCCTAAAGGAACATCTTCATCAAGAAAACTGGTTTGTGTGATACACGCTTCAATTTATAAAGAAAATAACACTGTGAAAAATGTACATAGTAATTTAATCTGGTGAAGGTTAAAATGATAATTATATATATAAAAATATGTATATTGTCATTATATTGGCAATTTTTTTTTCACGTTCCTATAATGTTTGCACTTTATCCAAAGTTTACAATTTTAATGAGTGATCTGTAGGAAAACATTGGGCAATGACAGCTAAGCTACAGGCGTGGGTAGATTGTCATCACTGGCCAAAGCCTCAGGCACAAACAGAGTCTACAAACAGTGCAACCTGTGCTTGCAGAAGCACCGTGTTCCATAATCCAAGGGGGTCATGGATGGTGAACCTGGACTTAGACACCGTGTTCCATAATCCAATGGGGTCATGGATGGTGAGCCTGGACTTAGACATGACCTGTAGCAGCTGTAGCAGGTGCAAATGTTTTGACATAAACAATCCTTTTTCCAAATCCAACCTGCATTGTGCGTTCTTGCTTGGGCAGGGCCAGGGTCGGCCCTAGCCAATTTGGTGCCATAGGCAATATTTGGTTGGTGCTCAAAAGCAGAAAATCAACCCTACTATTACAGGGTCACAGTGTAAGTACAATGGTGCCTGTCTGAAGATCGGCACCACTCTGCTTTACAAGGGTGAGGAGCTGCTACACATGTGCTGGTTTTACTTTTCTGCCCCGGTGTGCACCGCCCCCCTGACAAGATGCCACTATAGGTGACTCGCCTATACAGCCTACAGCTAGGGCCATCCCTGGGCATGCCCCTAATGTATATTGACTATGTCCCTCCTCCTCTTCCCTTCCACAACACACCCCTCAGCAAGATGTCGCATATCAAATTATGCTCAGATGTGAATCAGATGGGAACGCACACAATGAAGTTCTGTGCATGTGCAGTAAAAATTCACGCACAGATGTGTAACATTAGCTGACCTCTGGGTCAGGCTGTAAGAGGGAAAGCTTGTATAGTAAACTGACTAAAATGGAATTATCACTTGCAAACCCAACCCAGCCCTTTTGTTGGTAGTATCAATAAGTCTGGATGAGTCACAATGCCTTCTGTAAAGAAAATCAGCCATATTTATTAGTCCGAATCTGGCCCCAACGTACAGGATCTTCTTGACTGAAAGGTGGCCAAGAACTTCAGGTACTTGACATGGATGTTATATAAAATAATAATACTGGTAAAAAGAATTCATAGTAAGTAATACTTTATAATTAAATGCTAATGCTGGGCTGGATCCAGACCCCACACGCTCTCCATACGTGTAGGAGTCTCTCTGTTCGAGAGAGAGAGGGGAGTGCACGTCGCCTGTCAGTCCCTTCTCTTGTGCGGGCTATATGGCAGCTTACATTGCCATATGCCTACCTTAAAGCAATCGTGCGGATCAGCGGTCCGTATGACTGCTTATCCGCACAAGTGTTGGAGCCCCCTCCCACACTGTACATTTTTTCATTCTTTCCCCCGCCCACTTTAGCGGATGGAGGGGAAGCTCAGCTCATTTGTATGCAAATGGGATCATATGGAACAGAGTTCTGTATGAAGGCTGTTACGCTACCCTAGCGTAACATCTGGAGGGCGCATGCACCCTCCAGTCAAATCAGGCCACCTGTCGGGCGCAGGTCTGGATCCAGCCTGCTATTAATAAAGCAATGCATTGCACTGTTAGTTACTTGAGTTACAATGGTTTTCTTTTTTAATTTAAAGTTTCTTTTTTCTTTTATAAATGATCAGCAACTCCACACCTTATTTTTCTACTTTTAAATTCTATAATTTATCAAGCATGTTAGTAAAAGAAAATTAAGTTTGACAGTCATTTGGGAAATAAATACATAGGATTTTTTTATTACTTAATGTGCCATCTGTGATATGTAGCTGGAATGAATTCTAAATAATTTAAACAACTTCATATTAAAAATTTAAATTGTGATTCATTAAACTGATCTAACTAGTGATCCTCCTTATCAAGAAGCATAATGTAGCAGAACATTTCCAAATACACTAAGGAATGTAAAACTTGGCTTTATGTAACTTTATGATTAACACTTCTTGCTCTAAGGAACACACTTACTTAGCATATGATATATATTTCTTGGATAGTTATTTGGATTTCAAAATGTTATATTTATTTTTTATATTGTTTTGTTGCTTTTACAGGTTGGATTCACTTCTGGCCTTACTAATCTTGGGAGAAGCGGCAAAAATAGAAATCTCCTGTTTAAGAGTCCTAGTGCAACTTGGAGCTGACATTGTGAAATATTTGCATGAACAGGTGTGGTTCTGTGAGTAATTCCAATATGCATCTTGTGTCACAAGGAAGGTAGCAGGTCCAAGTCTTAATGTAAATTTGATGTGGTAAGCCATGCTTAGAAACATTTTACACTCCAAGGGCTAGATAACTTTTCTATTACATACTAGAAAATGTCAGCTATAAATTGATTGGTTGCTATGGGCATCATCTCTAGTTTTTCTTTTCTGCAGTTGAATAAAACTAGCCTCAAGAGTTATGAAACTACAATTCCCATCATGCTTTCCAGGTACTAGTTATGCTTATGTTGATGGAGCATGGTGGGATTTGTAGTTTCACAACACCTGGAAGGCCACAGGTTGGCAATGCCTGCGGGAGGCATTGTGGGAAGAATCTAGTGAAAGGTCTGGTCACTGCAATATCACTGCAATATCTAGATCACATCAGTTTGATCAGTTTTATCTAGTCAGTTTGCTCATTGTTTAGAAGAATTACTAACTATCTCTGGTAGATTTCCCTGCGCATTGGCCCACTGTGAATAATAACTGGAGGACCACGGAGTGCCACCCCCTATTAGACGTTACCCATGTTTCGGGCACCAAAATTTCTATCTGCGACAATAGCTACATGACACAGGAACAGGCTGTACTGTGCATGGATGCTAAGCAAAGGGTTTTTTAGCGTAAAACCTTAGTTCAGGATTCAGCCATAGCAAAATTTGTTCTAGTGATTGCGTGCTGTTAATCTGGCCCTGCATCTCAGTGGACCTGAGGGTAAATAGCACAGAGGCTGTCAATGTTTGGGGTGGTCTAGCCTATGTTGGCTATGTCCAGGGCCACCTCTCCTTCTGAGTATATGTAATGGGAAAAGTAGCTACAATCCAATGCAAAGGAACAGAGGGTGAGCAACTCAACTTTCAAAGTTGTGTTGTGCTCCTCACTGTGCTTTCTCTACACACCACTGCTCTTCTGTTGTGCTTACTGAAGAAGCCTGTGCTCAAAAGCGTAATGTAGTCAATAAAAGCTGTGGGGGACACATTTATTCACTGAACTCAGTGCAGTGACAATATTGTTAAGAAATCCAAATATCTGCTGGTCTTATCATTGGGCATGAAGGACTATATTTACACTTATAGTTATGTTAGGTGCGGAAAGATCTAACTCACCCGTCCTGCCCCCGAGTGTGGTTCCCTGTGGCAAACGGCCCTTATTTCGAAAGGGCTATTCGCTCCCAGCCAGTTCCGAACTGGCTGTGATATCGATTGCTGATGCCTCGGTGAGGCATCAGCAATCGATCCCCAGAGCACCGAACACGGAGCTCCGAAAGGTGAGTTTCTTCCCAACCCACTCCCTAACCCAAACCCTAAGCCCCCCCCCGCAGCTTAACCCTAAGTCCCCCCCTGCAGCCTACCCCTAAGTCTCCCCCCACGCTGCCTAACTCTAAGTCCCCTGTGGCAGTGCTTACAAAAGTGAATGGGTAAAAAAAAAATTCTTAGAGGGCTCGCATTCGAAATAGGGACAGCCGAAAATTCGCTAATTCCCTAATTCGCAGTGTGAGCCTTCGCAGCGGGGACTCGCAATGCCTGCCCCCCGTTTTTAGGAACCTTATGGCATTTAAGAGTGCCATAGGGCTTCCTTAAGTAACCATGCATATTTTCCTTCTTAAGAAGGAAACCTAACCAAAATCCCTCTCCCCTCCCACTTCTAACTAAAACCTACCCAAAGCGCATTAGCATGCCTCCTGGGGCCTGATCCAGAGCTACGGCCGCCGTCGCTAGTACGGCGGGCGTAGCCGTAATGCGCATGCGCCGGGCCATAGTAGCGCCGTAGGGACGCTGGAGGGGACGTC
>WWET01000270.1:0-20855 GCA_011038615.1 Limnodynastes dumerilii | reverse complement strand
AAAATACTGACAGATAAATACCCAACAATGAACAATTCCTGACAAATATAATCCCAACTTGATATAATATCATCTCTTTTTTGCAACCGACAAATATAATCTCAACAGGTGTGGGTCCCTGCTTTGAACGGCCCTATTTCGATAGAGCCCTTCTCTCCCAATCAGTTCCGAACTGGCTGGGATATCCATTGCTTATGCCTCGATGAGGCATAGCAATCGATCCCCGGAGCACCTTTCACTAATTCTAACCCTAACCCTCCCTTCCCCACAGCCTGATCCTAACCCTTCCTCCTCCCTAGCCTGACCCAACCCTCCCCTCTCTATAGCCTAACCCTAAGATCCCCCTCCCTGCAGCCTAACTCTAACCTTCCCCTTCTATGGCCCTAACTCTAACCCTTCCTTCCTAAGAGCCAAACCCTAACCCCCCTCTAACACTAAAAATCCTCAGAGAGGTTACTCACCTCTCTGGAGCTTTCAGCAGCGGCAGGTCTGCGGTGAAAATGAATGGCTGAGTATGCCGACTGGCACACTCAGCCATTCATTAAAAAAAAAATTGAAAAAGGAAATTTCGACTGTCTCTAATTCTAAAAACAGCCATTGGGCCAGGGACTCACAACAAATCTTGACTTGACATAATAACAAGTTTTATTGTCATCTATTTATGCGCCGCTTACCAATGACTGGCTAGGTAAGTTGGGTATTCTTAGGGTTAGGCTGCAGGGAGAGGATTGGTTTACAGAAGAATAGACTTAGGATTAGGCTGTAGGGAGGGAACAAAGCTTAGAAGGGAGACTTAGGGTTAAGATGCGGGGAGGGGATGGATCGAAGAAGGGGAGACTTAGGGTTAGGCTGTGCTGAGAGGATGGATCGAAGAAGGGGAGACTTAGGGTTAGGCTGCGGGGAGGGGATGGATCTCATAAGGGGAAATTTAGGATTAGGCTGTGGGGAGGGAATGATGCTTAGAAGGGGAGACTTAGAGTTAGGCTGCAGGGAGGGGATGGATCTCAGAAGGGGAAACTTAGGGTTTGCCTGCGGCGAAGGAATGGTTATGGAAGGGGAGGGTTAGGGCAAGGTTTAAAGGTAGGGTTGGATAGAATTAGTTTAAAGGTTGGGATATGGGTAATAATTGTCGTATTTCAAGTTATAACTATTTACCGGTCATCGGTTAGTATTGCATAAAAATGACAATAAAAATGATTGTCAAGTCGGGATTATATTTGTCAGTCACAAAATAAGATAACAATAAAAATTGTTATTATGTTAAGTTGGGATTATATTTGTCAGATAGATTTGTAAGATCTAGAACTCTGCTGCTGCTGCTGCTGTGGTCGGAGCGCCAGCTACAGCAGCACAGAGATCCAATGGTGGGGGGATCCCCACCGCATTCTACATTCTGTACATTGGAGGGGAGGCTACTCCCCTCACTCATATGGAGTTATCCTAGGCAGACGTTAACTTTCCAACAATGCTTATTTATATCTTTTATATAGCTTTTCAGAGAACATTGGACATTCGCATCAGTCCCTACCCCTATTGGAGCCACATACTAAGGTCCCTAACACATACACACACAGACTAGGGTTAATTTAGTCAGCAGCCGATTACCCTATCAGTTTGTTTTTGGCATGTGGGAGGAAACCGGAGCAAAGCCACACAGACACTGGGAGAACATACTAACTCCACACAGTTAAGGCCTAGTTCGGAATTTGAATTCATGATACCAGCGCTGTGAGAGATAAGTGCTACTCACTGAGCCACCATACTGCCCGTTTGTGTATGTGACATGATATCCTTAAATAGTAATGTAAAGCAAAAGAGCGCTAGGAGATTGTAAGAAATATTATAAATTTATTGTACATGCATCAAATAAAATACTAAAATCTACTACTGGAAACCAGTAGCCATGCAGGATAGATATACAAATAGATACACAATAAGACAATAATAAAATAGACACAATGGATAATCGGTGATCAGCTCCGTGATTAGTAAGGTGCACTTGTATCTGAATAATTCAATGTGCAATATTGACAAGAAGTCCTATGTAATAAATATAGACCATAGGTGGCAGATAAACAATTGTAGGAACCAAAGGATCTATAATTCTAAATCCTAGGTGTAGTTCAGGATGAGCACCAAGGCACTTCTCTGTTAAGAGATGGATAATTGACAGATCGTGTCCAGGGTGGACAGACTTAGAATATCAAACACAGTTTTATGGATTCTTGTGTAATAAAAAGTTGCACTGCAGTGGATAATGTAGAAATATAGGGCCGTATGCAGCGCTCCGGCCGCATTACATTGTGATGTAGAGTCATTATATTCTAATATCCCTCACGATAAAGGTACTGAGGTTATTCACTCCATTCTTTCACAAGACACCAATATCACACAGGATCTTAGATATTCTTGTTAAATCTGTTTCTTTCATTCTCAGTAATAATTTTTTTGTCTTTCACGGGTGTTTTTATTTACAGCAAAAGGGGACCGCTATGGGGACCAGGTTCGCCCCAAGTTATGCCTATCTTTATATGGGCAAATTAGGAGAAGAACTGATATGGCAAAGCCCATTTGGGGCGAACCTGGTCACATACGGTCGCTATATAGATGATTTGTTTTTTATTT
The DNA here is from genome assembly GCA_011038615.1 of Limnodynastes dumerilii. Taxonomy (NCBI): domain Eukaryota; kingdom Metazoa; phylum Chordata; class Amphibia; order Anura; family Limnodynastidae; genus Limnodynastes; species Limnodynastes dumerilii. Next base: position 18,230 of record WWET01000270.1, on the reverse strand, counting down.
GGGATGGGGATCTATCCTCTGTAGCATCTTTTCTTCAACACTTAAATTCCAATACTTTTGGTTTAAAATTTACCCACACAGTTAGTACTGTAGAGATAAACTATCTAGACATCACAGTTTTCATTAAAGACGGCTCTATATTCACTAGGAATTACAAGAAGGAGGTTGACACTAGCCAATTTTTACACTTTAACAGTTGCCACCACAAACAGTGGAAGCAGAATATCCCCAAGGGACAGTTCCTTCGTCTTAGGAGGAACTGTTCCACCATTGAGGACTATCAGACACAAAGCAGATCTCTGAGGGAATCCTTCCTACAACAACACTATCCTGATCTAATAGTTGATGGAGCTTATAATGAAGCCCTCAATTTGGATAGACAACACACTCTTAAACATCGTATTAAAGAACCCAATAAGAGAGATAAAGAACTACTCTTTGTTACACAGTTTAATACCTGCTCTCATGAAATCAAGAGGATCATTAACAAAAATGCCAGTATTCTAGAATATGATCCTGCCCTGAAACATACTGGGTGGACGAAACCAAAAACGGTCTTCAAAAAGGCACGTAACTTGAGAAGTTGTCTGGTAGAGAGCCATCTTAAGCAAAACTCTATAACATTTAGTCATTGGTTACCTAATAAACTCATTGGTAGTTTCAAATGTGGTAGATCCCAATGCATTACATGCAACTTCATTGACACTAATCATCTGACATTCAATGGGATGGATGGCAAATCTTACAGTATTACCAGCTACATAAATTGTAAAACTTGCTATGTTGTGTACCTTATAGCGTGCACTTGCGGCATGCTATATGTAGGCCGCATGACTAAACAATTGTGCATTAGATTCCTCAAGCACAGGAGAAACATTCTAAAAAATATTAAGTCACATTCCCTTTCCAAACATGTGAAGCACATGGGGGGGAATGTCAGATGCGTCACACTAAAGGGTATTGAATCCATAAGAGAAACTAAAAGAGAAGGGGATCGTTTTCCTCATCTATGCAAAAGAGAGTCCTATTGAATATTCAAATTGGACACGTTACATCCTAGAGGTCTGAATGATTCCATTGCGCTAGATCAGTAATATCGTTAATTTCCAATATCACCATCTGGGTCTCATCTCTTATGGATTCATGCCTGTGTGCAACCGACATAATGGTTCTAACCCCTTTTCGTGCCCCCACCCCCCCAACTTCCATTATCCATTTTCTTTCCCTCGCAGTCTGGAGAACTAGAATTCTTATTATGACCTACCTACATCATTTTTGACAACTGATGCTCTATTTTATCGGTTTGACCTAGACGGGATAGGTGGGTCATAGTTGTCTCGTGACACATGCCCACATATCTGTCCGGAACAACCCGTTATTGCCGGTATTTGTATATCTGACACATTGTTGTCTACAACACACTATTACCATATCTCTTTGGTGTCTACATACACCCACATATATATGAACATGGAAAATTATAGATATCCATAACTAATATAAATGGGAGAAATACAATGTGTGTATTTACATCCCTCCAAATCTATGTTTAAATAAGGTTTTCTGGGGGAACACAATAAGTGGTATTTATATAGGTTATAACAACAGAAACAACTAGAAACTATTATCAATATAATTGATAAGAGAAATATAAAAATATTGATAATAATATATATTGTGCTGACAAAAAGTTTATAATAAGGCACAAAAGATACAAATTGGGGTATAAAATATATAAGTACATAGACTATGGTCTCCTAACTATAATGAGCAATTGATGTATGATTGATATGGCATATACTATGTATAACTCTTGTGCTATGTGGGACTATCTTAAGTATCATTTATTTATATACTGATCCATACTTATATATCTCTGTCTGAATATGACTTCACATGAAAATACAAAAAATATTTTTTGGGGCATCTATTTATTTTTATTTTTATTACTAACTTTAAAGGGAATAATATCACAATTTATATGCCATAATAGTGTATAACATATTCTGGTTGGGTTAGTCTGTTCCTGGCTTTATGTAATAATTTTAATTTTATTTATAAATTATTATTTTTTATTTATAAGGCTTATGGTATGATATACGAGACATTCTTAAACTATATATATATATATCTCTGGGTTAAAATGATATTGCTATTTGTGTATGTGTTTCATATGCACATGTGAATAAAATATGATTGTATGTGCATGTGTCCGTAGAAGGACATATGACCAATATTACTATAGAGGTCACTAATGAGTAATGCTACTATAGAGGTCAGAAAAAAGGCAATATATGCTTCTCCATCACTAATTGGTAATAACAAGAGAAATAAAGATAAATATGAAATGAATAGATAAAAACAATAATTGTCCAGCCAGCTAAATAAAATCCCTGGTACAGAAGGAGTAAAATTTTACATATTCCATTAGTTCACCGCACTGCTAAAATGATTTCATGCATACTGCTAATAATTGTTATGTTATTTGTTTTTATACATTGGTTTATATTATTTATTAACACTTGGGACAATATGAATGAACATAAAAATGAAAAAGCAAAAATGAAAATAAATAAATAGTCTTACAAAACGTGCAAACATACTAATGAGACAATTATTCCAACACCTGGTAGACGAGTACTTAAATAGCCAGGATAGGTGGATTCACTACTTGCTCTCTGACGAAACCTTAGAGGAGAAATGCGTAAGTGCTTCAGCTCCGATCTATATTTGAAAATATGCACCTGTACTTCTCCTTATCATTGGCACAAGACTTTCTCTTGCACTGTGCCTGCAGCCACATTGGATCCGAGTGGTACATTTACCATACTCCTGCACCGCCACGCATGCTGCACCCAGAGAGATTCTGGTGGGCGCTAACTACACTTTAAAGACCCGGACCTACAGGCACGGTCTCCTTCCATACTGCATAGTGCCGAGACGTTACACGCTGGTCTAATCGCCTAACAGCAGCATTGCGGAGGCAACACCGGACAAACCACAGAAATCAACGTGGTAACTATTTCCTGGCACAGCCAGCACATCACAGTGCACATTATATTTCTACATTATCCACTGCAGTGCGACTATTTATTACACAAGAATCCATAAACTGTGTTTGATATTCTAAGTCTGTCCACCTTGGACACTATCTGTCAATTATCCATCTCTTAACAGAGAAGTGCCTTGGTGCTCATCCTGAACTACACCTAGGATTTAGAACCATAGATCCTTTGGTTCCTACAATTGTTTATCTGCCACCTATGGTCTATATTTATTACATAGGACTTCTTGTCAATACTGCACATTGAATTATTCAGATACAGGTGCACCTTACTAATCACGGAGCTGATCACCGATTATCCATTGTGTCTATTTTATTATTGTCTTATTGTGTATCTATTTGTATATCTATCCTGCATGGCTACTGGTTTCCAGTAGTAGTTTTTAGTATTTTATTTGATGCATGTACAATAAATGTATAATATTTCTTACAATCTCCTAGCGCTCTTTTGCTTTACATTTTTTCTTCCCAGAAGGGGTGGTCTCCCTCAAAGTAGCTGCTGGAAATTGTTATCCACATATCTGGGCTATATATATTTGTCGCAGCGCTGACTATTCCTCCTTAAATAATAACTAATACCTTAACCATACCATAATACCATAATAATTCTAATACATTAATGCAATATATTAGAGTGTGTCACACAGTGTTAAGCTGGGTATAAGCTACATGTATTTAACGAGTGTATTAAACGATACCTCATTTGTTGTGTAGGCTCCAACGATCCTGCCTAATCATGTTATTGCATCCTAAAGTCCTAATATAATCGATCAATGATCCTCTGTAGTATGTAACTTAAGTACGCATGCATATGTAAAACGACCATAAGTCTGGATCAGGCCCCTTGTCGGTAAATCATTTCAGTGTGTATACATATTTCACCATGCTCATTTGGACTTTAGTAGTTTCTATATTATATTACATCTTTTGAAATACACATTTTTCGAATATCTTACATCCTTTGAAAGTTTAATCAGTGTGTACTCAGCTTTACTCTGTCTAACTTATATCTGGCTAGATAAAAAAAAAATGTATATATAGCTCTGCTCATAGCTAATGGTGAATTATAAATATTTATGGTTATTTTCTTATCAGTACATAATTATGTTTAAACACGGCCTAATAAACAAGCCATTATACCTACCTGACACTGGTGATCCTCAGTGCTCTTCCTCACTGGCACGGAGTTTAACTTGAATCTTCTGTGCATGATTTTCCGTCACTGTGGACAGAAGAGGTTTGTTCAACATGAAATGCTTGCTAAATTCTGAAACTAGAGCTAGGCCAGAGGGGGTGCAATTAAAGATTAACTTACATATTTTTTGAGTTTTTGAGATGTTAAGAGGGTAGTCTGGGAATCTGATAATCTTGTCTGAAGGGTTGAGTTGTTGGCCAGGGCTGAAAAGTTTGGAAGCTACAAATAAGCCTTGTTATTTAAAAGAATGGCTGGTGGAGAGTCCTGTCCTAGACCATAAACATTACATATAATAAATAACATACAGTAATCACACCTTTGTTATCTTAATGTAACTTTAAGTACATTTTGCATATACAACTTTTTTTAATACTTTTCATAATCTACTTTGAGAATCTGTCAGTAATGTTATTTAGAATCCCATAAACACATCAATATACAACAGTTTCAAGTCTATTAGGCTGTATGCCAGAAGTACTTTGTCAGGATGTCACCCAGCAATCGATTCAACTAAGCAAAGAGGGCGATCTAATTCTTTTTAAGAAACAACCTTAGAGCATTGAGATAGGCTTTTTATATGAAGTGACATTGGCCTGGCATTGATGGAATGATTTATACTGGAAACAATGCATAATAATTAGTAACTATAAAATACACGATTTATTATTTTCAGACCTGTTTGAATTTCTAACACTTTATAAATATTTCTCAGAACTCAATAAAACAAAAGAACATAATTTTACACTTTTCCATTTTGGCTTGTTATTAACATCTTTTGGGTGTCCATTTTGTTGATAATATTTAAACAATCATTATTTAACTTGATTATTAAATTATTTTTATTTAGGCTTAAAAGTAAGCTTTTATTGGTGATTACTTGCATATAAATTCTTAAAGTGCCAAACGGCTGAGCCCTCTCCCAAACCCAACAGACAATAATTTGAGACACAATAACGACACTAGGACTTGGAATTGCGGTTATAAAAAGGGGACGTTTATTCATTAGTTCTCTAATTGGAACTAATGAGTATGATTTTATTGGACAGAAAGTTGATTACAGAAGCAATGGAGATCAGATTCCTTGCAAATTCCAACCAAGGATAGTACATATTAATCTGAGGTGTCAGTCATCGGTCACTATTCTGTTACAGCACCTTTAAACCAAGCCATGCCCCATTCACACTGGGAACCAGCCGCAAGGTCTCAGCATCTGATTTGGAAGTTAGAAATTGGTGCATACTCTAGGACTAAGCCATGGAACATATTAAGCTAAGGTGCCAGATATTGGTCACTCTCCTGTTACCGCACATTTAAACCCATACAATGGGGGTGGCTACCACCGAGACCAAGGATTGAGCATCCAATTTGGAATTTTGAAACTGGTACATACCGTGTGACTGAACCATGCTCCAAACACATTCCCCACATTGCGCCAACCTCAAGATCTGACCGCCATTACTACCACCACAGAACAAAAAACAAATCCTAGCCAAATACAGTGGGAAGGAGGGAAAGGCACAGGAAGCATAGAAGGCACACATCCGTTAGTCAGAAAATGTATACCCTAACCTAATTAAACAGATCCCACACCTTCCCTTATCTGTCCCCATCCCATTGGGGTGATTGGGTCACAGCCTTTCATTTATCATCACTTAGATCATTTATACTTAATTGTGTTTTTCAAGTGTGGCCAGAAGAGGGTCAGTCAAAATTGTGGACCGGATCCAGACCCCCGCGTGCTTTCCGTGCGCGCGGGGGTCTGAAATTACGCGAGACAGAGGGGAGTGCACACTCCCTGTCACTCCCCTCTGTCGTGCGGGCTTTATGGCAGCTTACGCTACAATAAGCCTGCATTAACTGTGTCGGATGGATCAGCGGTTCGTGTGACCGCTGATCTGCAGCAGTGTGGGAGCCCCCTCCTACACTGTACACTTAGCATGCTTCCCCCCGCCCACTTTAGCAAAGTTCCGTCCGATTGTTTATAAGCTAGGGTTACTGTAGCATGTGCCCTCCAGTGAAGTTAGGTCACTTACGCACCTTGCGTGCATAAGTGACCTAACGTTATTAGGTCTGAATCTGGACTGTTGTGAGATCCAATGCATAACATCCGCCAGTCCCCTTTTCCACTAGCACAAAGCACACGGAAGGGAACATAGACAGATCAGCTACCTTGCACTTGCTTTTTTGAACATACGCAACATATGCAAATGAAAAGTCAGAATGCGGGCGGATGGGAAGCACAGCCCATTTGCACAAAGTTCCGTCCGATTGCTTAAACGCTAGGATTACTAGTAATCCTAGCGTAACATCTGGAGGGCGCATGCGCCCTCCGTTCAGTCAGGTGATTTACGCACCTTGCGTGCGTAAATCCCCTGACACTATTAATTCTGGATCCGGTCCCGTATTATTAAAATTGACAGAAAGCATATTATTGAGAAAGAGAAAATAGTTTGATTGTAGAAAGTGTACATCAAAATAAACATTTTTGTATACACTTTTTAAACGCTTTTACATATATCAATTACCATAATCGGCAAAATATATTTAATAATACAATATGGAAAAATGTAAACTGATAAAACATTGCTGATATCTCCTTAGTCAGAATTCTAAATTGAGTATACTTGGAAAATTATAATTCACAAGGATACCAATGAGCTTTACCTCTTTTCCAACAATCAGCATTATGTTTTTTAAATACATACTATTTCAGACTTAATCTGGCTTAAAGCTCTCACCTTAATATAAAAATAGAGTGGCAACATGTTAACTGAATATAGTAAGTGTAGAAGGAGATGATCTAGATCACCTATTTTTTAGATGTAAGTGCAGTGTTTCTTAGCGGTTGCAGTCTCTGGTCCGATGGTCCACTTTGCAAAATAGAGACAGCCGAAAGTTACTTTTCCGCTGCCTCTATTTCGAATAGGGGGCCATTTTAGAAATTTTTTTAAGAATGGGTGAGTGTGCCAATTGGCATACTCGCCTATTCATTTTCGCAGACCCGCCAGGTGACAGCTACAGAGAGGTGAGGTGCTGGGTTAGGTGCTTAAGAAGGGAGGGTTAGGACCATAGAAGGGGAGTGTCAGGCTGCGGGGAGGGGGGGTCTTAGGGTTAGGCTATAGAGAAGGGAGTATTAGGGTCAGGCTGCGGGGAAGGGAGGGTTAGGGTCAGGCTGCGGTTAAGGGAGGGTTAGGGTCAGGCTGCGGGAAAGAGAGGGTTAGGGTCCCCTAGAATTAGGGGAAGAGTTGGAGTTAGTTTAGCCACTCACCTTTCGGAGCACCGTGTTCGGTGCTCCGGGGATCGATTGCTATGCCTCTTTGAGGAATAAGCAATCGTCATCCCAGCCAGTTCGAAGCTGGGAGAGAACGGTCCTAGCGAAATAGGGCCATTCTTGGCAGGGACCCACACCCATTTATTAGCATGTGCAGAAAATTAGTCTCCACAGAAGCAAACGCAAAATAGCTGATCCACCTGGGTTCACTTCTGTATCCTCTTCAATAATGGAATGTGATGTTCCACTGTATTTAAATCAGTAAGTGGGCGGTTTAATTCTGGTGCGAGTGCAGAAGGAGCCTATTTCACTGTGCTTCCTCCTAAGCTTTTACTCCAGCTCATAATAAGTTGGTTAGACACTAGTGTCAAATGCAATTTACACAAATTATTCAAATATATAATTTATCTGTTTACACTGTGCATCAGTTTTATAGTTGGTCATACAGTTGACTTTAAGTTATTTGACATGTAAATATGTGACTTCCATTAAATATGCCATATTACTAATGCCCTTTTATTGATTTTATAGGACCTTGAGTATGGGGTCTTAAAGTTCTCACGGAAGAGGGGAGTGAACTCTTCCTGTCATTCCCCTTTGTCATGTAGCCTTTATGGTGGATACACTGCCATAAAGCAGCCTTAACACTGATGTGTCCATACGACAGCCGATCGGCGCGTAATGTCGTAAACCCAGCTCCTACTGAATAGTTTACATCTTACCCCCTACCCACCACTAAGTCCTGAATGATAGATGATACAGTACATGCATAAATCGATAAATCCCACGTAACACCTGGAGGGCGCATGCGTCCGCCCCTCCAGACACCCCACTTATGCACTTTGCTTAGGATCCAGTCCATAGTTAGGAAATGTGGGTGACATAGAATGAGGGGGTCACATTTGGGCATTTAGGTGCACTAAAAAAAAATGTTACCCCCCCCCCACCTTTATTTAAAAGTATTAATCTTCAGATGCCACTGAGCAGAGGGGATCTGGGGAATTCACTAGTGAGTTAATTACAGCCTTGTCAGCCCAAATCTGAAAGCTTGTTGTGACACATTTTAAAGGTAGAAAATAAGAAATAACAGTAGCAAACACTCACATTTGAAATCCATCATTAATTATTTGTAGTTAGTGAAGGTTAATACTTTCTTCCACTATAGATAATGCAAAAGGCAAGAATATTCACACTTCAATAGGGATGAAAAGTAGCTGTCATCTTGTAGAAACAATTCACTAAGTGCAAAAAAAAAATTAAAATATACGGAAACAAGAAACGCAGTATATGTGCCAAATATGTAGCATAGAAAAGTTTATCCTGTATGCAGGTAATTGTCCTCCCTTTTCTGTAGTCCATGCAGTATCACAGGAAAGGATTCATAAAAATATGATAATCATACTAAATTCTTAATTACAAAATGGAGTCAAGTCATACCTCCCAACATTTGAGAATTGTAAAGAAGGACAAATTTTCGCGGCCTGGTAGAAGGGGTGTGTCTTGTACCACCCAGTGAGCGTGTCTGGGGAAAGAGGGTATGTATGGCATGCCCAGATAGCGAGTCTAGAGCATGCCTCTTTTAATAATTTAGCCATCCATATGTCTACCCTTTATTATTTGTCCAGCCTCCATATGTCGGCCCGTTTAAACGTCCAGCCTCCATATCTGCCCCTTTAATATTTGTCCAGCCTCCATGACTGCCCCTGATTATTATGTCCAGCTTCCATGTCTGCCCTTTATTATTATGTACAAAGGAAATTGATTAAGGAAGATAGAAGCTCTTCCCTAATAGGAGATTTCTCTATAGGGCACTCTAAGTCACCGTTATTCTTAAAAATATCTGTTTTATTATTTAAAATTTAATGCATCTTTATTTATAACCATTAAAAATAATGTGATATGATATCTCTTATTTTACACTAAACTGTTGTGAAATAAAGATAAAAAATTCTATTTTACACAGTGTTAACCACTGAAAATAAAGAACCTATATGTATTTGTCTAGCCTTTTATTAATTTCTTGAAATAAAATAGTTGCTCAGATCTGTGTCTGTTTCATGTTTAAAGCATTGCTATTCACTGTATTGTAGCATATATTTGCAACAATTGTTGCCGTTCATATTTGTATCAATGATACTGTAGCATTTAAGTTAAGCCTTGGTTATCATAGCGTGGGGAAGATTTTTAGCATGCCACTTATAATTGGGGCTTTATTAGCCTCTCCAAATCTGCAAATGTTTTACACCATATAGTGCTCAGGCAGTGAATCATGTATGTCAGAGGAGACACATGGAGAGTTATCTGTCTCCTCTGCTGCCCGTGCTGCTAATTATCCGGCTATCTCCCGCTTGGGACACAGATCCAGATCAACTATCTAGTATTTTTAATCTAAAAAATTGCAGCCAGATTACAAAATAGGCATAAAAACGGGTGCTTGTGCACAACACCCGTACAGCCTAACGCGCGTTTCACAACTGCTTCGTCAGAGGCATCAATTGGTGAATTGCCAATTGAGAGTTTAAATACCCATTGAAATGTTCTAATTGGCTAAATTAGAAGACTGACATTTCTGACCACCTATCAGGATGAATTGCAGTATATTCACTGCTTTATTGTATATGGATGCCGATGTCTTTTGTTGAAAAATCATTTATTTATGCAGATATCTTTATATCCAATTATGATAGTTAATCATTAAATATTGAGATTTAAATTACTTATTTCTTCAGGTCCAATTACTAGTGTTATGTGCCCAGCTGTCCTTATTAATAAAATCATTTTAATACTAGTGTTCATTTAACAATTATTATACCTAACATAGGGCCTAAAGTATTTCCGAATTATGTTCTAGCCACAGAAGAACTAAAAAATGAGTGGGAAGAAACGCTTCACAGATGCTGTACAGAACTTTTGAAGATTCTAATAAAACATGATCATCTCATATTGGAGCAATGTGAACAAGAAATCAATGATTTAAGTAAAAAATTGAAAACTAGAAAAAGAGGAAGATTTTCTAAAAGCTTATGAAAAATCAAAGAAAGAATTAAAATCATTTGAAGAATTCATAATTGAAAAAAAGAGATCTAAATTTGTACGGGATAAAAGAGATTATTCTCAGAAAAAAGTATTCACATGGATTCAGTTACCACCCTCTAGACCATATAGAAAGACACGTAATAACGAGGGCTACTCCTCGTCTGATATTGAATCTTCAGAAATAGAAGAAGACAATATAAGCCCGGATGGTAATACAGAACAAAGCATAATTAGATCATCGGATTTTTTAGGGCCAACCAGCCTCGCCGACAACCCCTTCAGAATAAAAGACCAGTTAGAAGGGGTAGGAGGAAGAGATACGAGATATCGAGGCAACATATGGCCAGCCTCCATGTTTGTCCCTTGTTATTATGGCCAGCCTCTATGTCTGCCCTGTACTATGGACAGCCTCCATGTTTGCCCCTAATTATGGCCAGCCTCCATATCTGCCCCTTATTATATGTCCAGCTTCCATATGTCCGTCCCTTATTATATGTCCAGCCTCCATATGTCTGCTCCTGTTTATATGTCCAGCCTCCATATGTCTGTCCCTTATATGTCCAGCCTGCATGTCTGCCCCTTATTATGGCCAGCCTCCATGTTTGTCCCTTGTTATTATGGCCAGCCTCTATGTCTGCCCTGTACTATGGACAGCCTCCATGTTTGCCCCTAATTATGGCCAGCCTCCATATCTGCCCCTTATTATATGTCCAGCTTCCATATGTCCGTCCCTTATTATATGTCCAGCCTCCATATGTCTGCTCCTGTTTATATGTCCAGCCTCCATATGTCTGTCCCTTATATGTCCAGCCTGCATGTCTGCCCCTTATTATTATTGCCAGCCTCCATGTCTGTCCCCTATTGCCAGAGCAAACCTCCATGTTCCCCCTATTGACAGAGCTAGCCTCCATCTGCCCCCTATTGCCAGCCACCATGTCTGACCCCTATTGCCAGTGCCAGCCTCTATGTCTGCCCCCAAATACCAGCCTTCATCTGCCACCTTAATGCCAGCCTCCATCTTCCCCCCTATTGCCAGTATCCTCCTGCCCCCTTATTGCCAACCTCTATTTGCCCTTTTATTGCCAGCCCCAAACTTCCCCTTAATGCTACCACCATCTGTCCCTTTATTGCCAGCCTCCATCTGCTCCATTAATGCCAGCCTCCATTTGCCCCCCTTAATGCCAGCCTCCATTTGCCCCCTTATTGTCAGCCTCGATCTGCCCCTTTAATGCCAACCTCCATTGGCCCCTTTATTGCCAGCCTCCATCTGCCCCCTTAGTGCCAGCCTCTATCTTCCCCCTTAATGCCAGCCTATATCTTCCCTCTTAATGCCAGCCTCCATCTGCCCCCTTAATGCCAGCCTCCACCTGCCCCCTTAATGCCAGCTTCCATCTCCCCCCTTAATGCCAGCCTCCATGTGCCCCCTTATTGCCAGCCTCCATCTTCCCCCTTAATAACAGTGCCAGCTTCATGTTACTTTTTTTTTTTTTTACTTACCTCTGATTTCTTCTGACTTCCTCCGCGGTGCTCCCACTGTGAGGCTCTCCCTCTCCCCTTGTGGCGTCACATGACCGTTGGTAATACAGGGCTCCTACAGGAGCCCTGTAGGACCAAATCCCTTATTTGAATGGCAGTGAGGTTATAAGTCACGGTCATTCAGTAACAGAATACGTTACCTGTTGAGTGTGTTGAGTGCTCTAAAAAGCCCAGCCGCATACACACACACACACACACAAAAAAAAGCAACTTTGTCCCGAGAGTCTGATCTCTCGGGACAAGTTGTGAGGCGAGCGGGACAGTGGGACAGTCCTCCAAAAGCAGGCCTGTCCCGCTCAAATCAGGACACTTGGGAGGTATGGTCAAGTAACCATCTTAGTCATGTATTTTAGTCTTTGTAAAGCTACGGTAGCTACACAGATAAAGGTAATATAATAAGAAGGGGAAAAGATCTGATAGATTGTAAAAGAAAAGGGTTATTTGCAGCAGATGTTTTGTGTTGTTAAACGTTTCTTTTTGCTGAACATTGAGACAATAAAAATAAAGATGAATAGAATATTTACTCCTATATTATCTATCTACCATCTGTTATAGTTTTGATACAAATCTCAAATCATATCTGCATAAAAGTCTTATTAAAACGTTATTTACTGCCTGTTCTAACAGGTTGCCATTTTGAATTTCCTCTTTTATCTAAAAATATAAAATGCAAGTGTCAAATAGGGGATTTCACTGATAATCAAGGGATCCATAGAGAACAGAGAGATGCATATGTTTTCAAATGTAATTAATTATAACACATGAAATCTGCCTCCACCTGGGCTAGGACAGATATTTTTTATAATTAGATTCTCATAGCTTTTTTTGTACTGGAATGTGACTGAGCCAGAACACATTATAAAATGAGGGAATATATATGGTTATTCCACCAAAAACCGTCTGCCGCAGCTCTTGCCTGCTCTCTGTTCCAGATTGCCCTACATGTTTGACAATGTTAGGGTTTCCAAGCAACAGCAGCAAACTATTTACTATCTGCATGTTTTTACACACGCACGTAGCAAGGCCATAACACTCCCCTCGCACGGATGCGGCCTCCATAGGGCATGTATTTATCTAACCGCGCCTTCAAATGCCCATTAAAATGCTTCCCCCCCACCACTTTCACGTAATATCTATCGTCCGGATTAAGACCACGCCCCTCCATACGTATGTCCCTAGGTGCAATTCACAAGTCCGTGCCTAAAAGTACTTACGAGCGTAAATACGACGTCATTTCCGTGGAAAAAGTTACTACGCATGCGCAGGTGATCCGCTCCTAAAAATACACCTGCAATCAGCTGTAAAAACGGATCTGTGAAATTTACCCTCCCCTATCTATAACCATCCTCATCCCATAGCCTAAACCTAACCCTAACCATCGTCGCCCTGCCATCTAGCCTTAACCCTCCCCTCTCAGAAATGGTTGTTGTGAGGCACTAGAGAGTAGGTAGAGATGGGGAGTGGAGGAGGAGGTGACTACACAAGAATAGAGGGTCCTATTCAAGTGATCTAACATACTTAATAGGAAGTGTGGACTAAGAGAAGACAGAGGAAAGAGAGTATCTTGACTGCTGGTGTGAGCGGTGGAGGAGGGAAAGGAGAGGTAAGAATAGCAATCAGTGAGTGTTGTGATGAGGTTATGTGGAAGAGGGGTCATCAATCATTTCAGTTATCCCCCTGTTGGGATTATCCTGATATGTTCTCTTAATCTGCATGGCCCACTTAACCTTTATTAACAATAATAACATTTGTAGTACTCTCACAAATAATGATATTACAGTGCTCTTTTATCTAATGCAACTAATATTTGATTAGATTAGTCACTATTGAGTTTATTCTTTTATTGACTGTAATGGAATGGATATATGGATAACAGCTGCTATAGCTAATGAACACTTACCAAAAACAAAGCCTCTTGTAATTCTTGTGTGGGATTACTAGCTGCAAACAAAGAGTTTATGAATATAAAGTAGTTAGCGTGTAACACAATAAAGATGCAATAAGCACTATATTTATTAGTGGGTCAGGGACAATAAACACATGGAACTTTTTATAATTGTCTTGGAATGAGATAATTCAGGAGCTGCCCACCCTGCACCAGTGGAACGATAATGGAAATGTCAGAGGCTGGCATTTTCTGTGCTTTTAACATGCTTGGTTTACTCATTTAGCTATTTCCATAGCTGCACGTCACAGTATTTTCCATAGTAAGTGGTATCAGCATGTTATTTAGTAGAAAAACAGCAGATGGCAACCTGAATCTACTTACTTTGTACAATACAGAAATTTGGAAAATCCTAAAAGTCCACAAATGTCATACTGTGATAGTGAATTAATCATGCTGTTTATGGAAGCAATTAGTTTAGTGTTGTTTGTTAATTGGGATGGATTAGCATTTACATTGCAGAGATGCGTAAATAGTTTTCATTAATATAGTATTTTTAGTTTTAAGTTTCAATTTTAATTAGAAGAGTTACAGTATATTTCAGGAAATTTGACAGACTTCCCCTAATGTTCTGTTACAGGGTCTGGTTGATGTGACTTACATGCTAATGAGTAGCTTAATAGAAATTTGATTTAATAAAATAACTAATGATTTACAAGAACTATTTTCTATTCCCTTCTAGTTTATGAAATCTCAGGTATTTACTGCACAGTTTTTGTAATGGAAATGTATTTAAATGTATTAAAACACCATTAATTAAACATTAATGAAAGGGGCTGCATCCACTGATGCCTAAGATTGACTGTGCCCCCTGTGCCTTTCACTAAATATGTCTCTCTTTTTTCTTCTTTTTTTTTATATCTTCGTTCAGATCTGGATTGGGTTCACTTGCTTTGGCACGATTAGAACGCAAGGCAACATAGCTTGAGTTGGGCTGTGCAAAATCATGCAGTACGCCATGGGAGAAGGCCTGCACTCACCTCAAGATTGGGCCCTCAATGTTTTATTTATGTTCCACACAGTAGTTATCATGGAAAAACGATAATTAGGGTAATAATAGTAATATTATATTATAATAGTAGTAACAGGTATACTCTATTCTCTCTCCCTCCCCCTCCCTCCCTATCCCTCTCTCTCCTGGATTCAGCCTTAAGTAGGTGCTTGAAATTAGTTACTCCTGGGTTAAACCATGTTGATTGAAGGGGGAGTCATATTTCATCTGTTGTAAACGGTATTAGAGTTGAGAGGTGATGTTTCCTATCCCAAGTCTAAATAACAGTGTGATAGTAAAGCTGGTCAGAATCTGTGTGCAGTAAGCAATTCAAAGTTATATCCCTGCATGCAAAGAATACAATTAACTTGACTCCCCCTGAAATCAACATGGTTTAGCCCAGGAGTAACTAAT
Organism: Limnodynastes dumerilii; assembly: GCA_011038615.1. Taxonomy (NCBI): domain Eukaryota; kingdom Metazoa; phylum Chordata; class Amphibia; order Anura; family Limnodynastidae; genus Limnodynastes; species Limnodynastes dumerilii. The sequence continues at coordinate 2,778 of WWET01000270.1, read as the reverse complement.
TTCAAGCACCTACTTATGTCTGGATCCAACCCAATGTGTGTATATAATGAAGATAAATATAAAAGATAGATTAAAGTTGGGAAGCAAGAGTAATGTTATACCAGTGATGGTCAGCACTGCCTTCTAGTGTACTGACTGCTAATAAAATAATGTAATCTAGAAATGGGAGTCAAGTTAGATGAAAGTAGTTTTTCATCGTAGCCTTTAGTGTAAGTCACTGCACATTTTTCATTGCTCCTTGCTGTCTGCTCTACAAATGTACATAGTGTAAATAGGTAATAAGTCTTTTCTATGCTGCTGCAATCAGGAGACTTCTGAGCATTCCACACTGTCGATGTAGATATTTATGTGGCAAATACATTATTTTTCACTTTGTGAAATGAAATCCACTCTCCGACACTCATTGCCATAACTCTTAATCATTGTTAATTTCGTTTGCTTTCCTCAATTAGCTAGTGTCAAGAACCATGTGTCAATTGTGAGAATAAGAACACAAGTTGTGTTAATAAATATATGTAGAGAACAGGAAAAATGGAGCTTAAGCTATTTTGTTATTTACTATTTCAGAACATTTAGATTGCAGGAACTCAGCATAAGCATCTCATCAGGTAAACACCACAGACAGGATAATTAATTTTGTTCCCAATATTATGTTTTAGCTAGAAATAGAGCTTTTTAAATAATTAATCTTAGATCTTTATACATTTTCATATTTTTAGGTAATTCACATAAATGTTTATATACTCTCATTTACATTCTAGACCTCAGTATGTAGGCGCAGAGCACAGCGGCTTCAGAGATCTTATACCAGATCCCAGCAGCTTCATAACTTGTGTACGATAGCCAGACCCTGCCTTAAGATTTTACATGTGGACGGTGCGGATATCTGTATTACACGTAAGGACTGAAAGAAGCCCTTTCTGTACTATTACCATAGCTCCACCCTCCGACGTAGCGTAAATGATTCCATTTGCTGCCCTGTCCCAATCCGCCGTCTGAACTTTTACCTGGACGGAATTCTTAAACCAAAGTATCCAGATTCATTCTGGTCATGTGGCACTTGAAGATGCACCATTTACTAAAAGTGGGCATTTTTATATTCTAGCAAATTCATCGGGGGTCCTTCTTATGTATCGGAGGGACCTATTGTCGCCATCTTGGATGTAGCAGGAACTTGCTGAATACACACAGGTGCTGAATGGAAATGGCGGCGACAGGTCCCTCCAATACTGGGAGCTTTCTGCCACCACTGCTATTAAATGTAAGTAAAACAGGACTCAAAGGGGGAGGTGAAGGGGGAAGTGTGGCTATTTTTTAGGTTTATTTTTTAAGTTTAATTTGCTCCTGACCGTTGGACATGTGCAGTAGTGACTCAACAGTGTGGATGCTACTGCGCATGCATATAACGTTGAGGAGCAGAATGCAGACAAGTGCAGAATGTGGAGATGGTGTCAGCGAATCCCTCCGCTACCTAGCAACAGGGATGTCCCATTACCGCCATCTTGGGAATACTGGGGACTTGAGACACATGATGGGGATACTGGGGAGCTGGAGACACATGATGGGAATACTGGTAGGCTGGAAAGACATGATGGGAATACCCTCGGCTGGAGAGACATGATGGGAATACTAGGGAGCTGGAGAGCCATAATGGGGATATCTGATTTGCAAGGTGGAGATGGCGGCAGGGGGTTCCTCCTCTGCTATCTAACAACAGGGACAGGCTGTTGCTAGGTAGCAGAGGAGGGACTTGTAAGGCAAAGAAGGAGAATACTGGGGGCTGGAGACACATGATGGGGAATACTGGGAGCTGGAGACATGATGGGAATACTGGGGTGGCTAGAGAGACATGATGGGGAATACTGGGAGTTGGAGACACATGATGGGAAATACTGGAGGGCTGGAAATATGTGATGGGGAATACTGGGAGCAGGAGAGACATGATGGGGTATACTGGGAGCTGGAAAGGCATGAAATAATACTGGGAAGGCTGGAGACACATAATTGGGAATATTATTTTCCCATCATTTTGATGAACCTTTGACTAGTATTTAAATAACAGGTTAATAATTCAGTATATATCCATTAAAGTGAAGAATGAGAACACATTTCTGAGTTAATAAATTTTAGTGGGATTTGGAGTAATCTAGACATTAGATTTTTAAATGTTAATACTGTATATAAAACACCTATTTTTGGAACAGTTTTCTAGTTTAATTGGTCTATTATTTTAGTATATCAAATTCTCTTGAAATATATTTTACAAAACTCAACTTTTGTCCTTCTTGGACTTTCCAACATCAGTAAATCAATCAATAAACACAGTTTGTTTTGCAGGCTGTGGTAATAAACATTGGACTACCACAGCTTCCTGCTCATAAAGATTAGATGTTACAATATAAATGTAAAAAAAAAACCTTCTGTCCTGTATCCAAAATGGGAACAGATGTCTAGTAAAATATTAATAAGCTTTCTATTAGTAACAGGAGATTAGAAGAAATAAACAGGTGCATATTAACTGGACATTCATAATAAAAAAACAAATTTTATCCAGTGTTATAAATCTTAACAGATACAAACCTTATATTATATGAATTGTACTGTATTTTATAGTAATATATTGTGAATATGTGTCTATGTTTAAAAGATAATAAAAACAATCTATGTGTTTCAGAAATAAAAAGCAGTAATATAATAAGACTATTATTATTATTAATAATAATAATAATAATAATAATAATAATAATAATAATCATTTTAATATTAGTAGTAGTACCA
>WWET01000269.1:837869-847920 GCA_011038615.1 Limnodynastes dumerilii | reverse complement strand
CCGCATTGTGGTTGAAGTTCCCCGGCGGGTCCGATAAGTGAACTTTGCTAATCTAGCCACCCAACGTTGTTCTATGGCGCCCAATTTCGCGGTGTCCAAGTGGGCCAACGGGTTGTGATTCGTCACTATCTCGAATTCCGTGCCGGTGAGGTACTCCGCGAACTTCTCCGTGACAGCCCATACCACAGCCAACAGCTCCAACTTTAAGGGCTATAGTTCGCTGGATTCCTCTCGAACTCGCGAAGACTCCTGTGACTGTCCACAGAAGTTCACTTCCATCCAGACCACCCCTACCACGGGGATATGTAGGTTATTTGCTGCAGTCAGTCGGACCCAGGACTTGGTCTTCGCGGTCCGCAGGTGTGGGTAGTCTCTTCGGAAGCACTCTTCTATCGTTGAAACTTGTGATCCTGTATCCTGTATGAAGCGTTGTTTCATCCCAGCCGGCTCCGCAACCGCCACGGGGCACTCTCCAATCAACTCAGCCGAATTGATGAGCTCCACTGCTTCGCTCCCTCCTTCCCCCGCAGTTGGCCCCTTAACCGCAAGGGAACTTAGTTTAACCGACGCCCATCCCTGGAGCCCTTCTCCGGGCAGTCTCGCGCCAGGTGTCCCGTCCGCCTGCATGTCCAACACCTGGGGCCTTCGTCCCTATTCTGCTCAGCTCCCGGCAACCTCCGTTGGCCTTCTCTCTCCCAACCTCGATCCCGATTGGCTTCCAGTTCGCGCCTCTCCCTCTTCAGTTGTTGTACCTTTTGCCTTAGCTGGGTCATATCCTCCCTCATAAGGGACAGGACGTCTTTGAGGTCCTTTACACAGTCTTCCAAGGGGTGCTTTTCTGGTTTTAACACTGTCGCGGTTTGATGTGCCTGATGGTGTGAGACGGCGTACGCTCCAAAATTGTCGTCTCTGTCCCTTGCCACAGCCTCCGTGACCACTCGATGGAAGGTCAGAGTATTGTCGGTGGTGGTCCGGTCCCTCAGTATCTGCCGCAGGGGAACGTTGTACAAACCCATCACGAATTGATCCCTCAAGGTCCGTTCTGGGTCCCCCAGGGCCTGTGGGTTTCGGTTCTGCACTTCTCGTAGCAGTTCTTGGAGGGCATTGGCGAACTGGGGAATAGACTCTCCTTCCCGCTGAGTCCGTGCGAAAAACCGCTGCTTCAACGTGCCCAACGAAGAGGTGTCTCCGTAGATGTCCCGTAACAGGCCACAGATCTCATCCGGTGTCATCCTCCTTTCCACGCTGCTCAGCAGAACAGTCCGCCTGGCATCTCCCTCTAGGGCCTGGAGGGCCAACTCCGCCTCCAGTGCCACCCCTACTTGATATAAGCGGATGGTCCCACGTATTCTCTCTTTCCAGTCTGCCAACGCCATGTTCTGTCCGTTGAATTTGGGGAGGTATGCCAGAATTGCGCCCAGTGGTACTGGCATGGTAGTGGCCCTGGTGCTGCTGGAGGGTCCCGCGCTGTCGCTCCTCACGCCATGGTCCATGTCGCCTTCTTCTTCTGACGACATCCTGCCGACTACGCCAAAATGTAGCGAAGCACGCGGCGCCCTGTGAAGTTTAAACAACACCCAAGCCCGCCCCCACCTCTGAGGGTCCTACCCGATCCTGCAGACACCACCAGCCAAGGCGCGATGTTTTCTCTCCTGATGCTGGGTATGATGCTATGCTGTAAAGTAAAGCAAAGACAAGCATTAACAATGCAACAACAGCTGGAAATTTCCTGCGGGAGAGAGCGGGGAGATTAGTGTACGGGTGAGGTGATCATCATCATCGGCCAAGGCCTCAGACACCTCTTTTTCGCCAACTAACTGGCGAGCGGGACGGAACCTTTCCCACGCCTTCCGGCTCCGTCACTGCACCCGGAAGAAGGGGGAAATACACACACCACGTAAAGTACCGGAGGTAATACTTACCGAGGACGCTCTCACCGCCACCCACTCAGAACCACCTACCGGTCCTCCACCACGTGTCTCCCTACGCTGCCCTAACTGAAACCTAGTGCTCTCTATCGGAGCCTAGCGCCCCCTACCACCTGACCTGGACCTAGTGCCCAACACTACCAATGCAGGGCCTAATGCCCTTTTACAAAACGGGCTTAACGCCCAACCTGAAGCAGGCCTAACGCCTGTTCCTAACCAGGGCCTAGTGCCCTGCTATCCAACACAGGGCCTAGTACCCTCTAACTACGGGCATAGCGCCCTTTAACACAGAGCCTAACGCCCTCTAACCACACAGGGCCTAGCGCCCTAGAATACAGGGCCTAGCGCCCTCTAACACACACAGGGCCTAGCGCCCTAGAATACAGGGCCTAGCGCCCTCTAACACACACAGGGCCTAGCGCCCTAGAATACAGGGCCTAGCGCCCTCTAACACACACAGGGCCTAGCGCCCTAGAATACAGGGCCTAGCGCCCTCTAACACACACAGGGCCTAGCGCCCTAGAATACAGGGCCTAGCGCCCTCTAACACACACAGGGCCTAGCGCCCTAGAATACAGGGCCTAGCGCCCTCTAACACACACAGGGCCTAGCGCCCTAGAATACAGGGCCTAGCGCCCTCTAACACACACAGGGCCTAGCGCCCTAGAATACAGGGCCTAGCGCCCTCTAACACACACAGGGCCTAGCGCCCTAGAATACAGGGCCTAGCGCCCTCTAACACACACAGGGCCTAGCGCCCTAGAATACAGGGCCTAGCGCCCTCTAACACACACAGGGCCTAGCGCCCTAGAATACAGGGCCTAGCGCCCTCTAACACACACAGGGCCTAGCGCCCTAGAATACAGGGCCTAGCGCCCTCTAACACACACAGGGCCTAGCGCCCTAGAATACAGGGCCTAGCGCCCTCTAACACACACAGGGCCTAGCGCCCTAGAATACAGGGCCTAGCGCCCTCTAACACACACAGGGCCTAGCGCCCTAGAATACAGGGCCTAGCGCCCTCTAACACACACAGGGCCTAGCGCCCTAGAATACAGGGCCTAGCGCCCTCTAACACACACAGGGCCTAGCGCCCTAGAATACAGGGCCTAGCGCCCTCTACGCCTATGCCTGCCCGTCGCCCAGGGGCTCCGAAGCTCTTTTGCAGCTCCCTGGGCGGCAGGCCTCGGGGCACCCTCCGCCCACCGGTCTCCTGGTGCTGGGGCTTCGGTGCCTTCTGCCCGCGGACCGCCTCCTAGCAGCCGCGGGGCTTCGTCGTCTTCTGCCCGCTGACTCCTTCCTAGCAGCCGCGGGGCTTCGCCGCCTTCTGCCCGCTGACCGCTTCCTAGCAGCCGCGGGGCTTCGTTGTCTTTTGCCCGCTGACCGCTTCCTAGCAGCCGCGGGGCTTCGTTGTCTTCCGCCCGCTGACCGCCTCCTAGCAGCCGTGGGGCTTCGACGTCTTCTGCCCGCGGGTCTTCTCCTTGTGGCTTCCTTTCGGCCGCAGGGCTTCTCTCGTTGTCTTCTGCTCTTTTGCTCCTGGTCCTGCTCCCTCGCCGTCCCGTCGACTACTGAGCTCCGCGCCCGCCGCAGCGACTCTTATCGTGCCTGGCAGGGGCGGAGCCAATGATGCGGCGAGCTCTGATTGGCTCGCCGCGTCCCCTTGCAATTGGCTCGCAGCCGCCGCTCCTGATTGGACAGCGGCTGCGTCCACGTGACCAGTGGCGCTGTCCTCCCATTGGTCCACGGTGAATCCTTGCAGATTCACCTTGGTCCGCCGGGGAGACAGCCGCAACTTGGCCAGCGCGGCCTCCGCCGACCCGGAAGAGGATGAGTGTTGCTCCACAAGTGGATGGGGCTTTATGACGCAATTTGCATAAATCACGTGATTAAGCCCCACCCCTATGCCGGAATCTATTTCCTATTTCCACTAAGATCTCCCGGAAAGAAGAAATAAAAAGTCGGCAACCCTGCTTAATATAAGGACGACTGGAAATCTACATAGTACAGTGGGTGTAAGGCATGCCCATACTGTGTAATTAATATACCAAACCTCTTCCCATTGCACTTGCACCAATCCTGTCATCAGAGAGCCGTCAGAACTCAAATTACATTTGGATCATGCTGACCCAGATATGATCTTTGAAATCACTTTGTGTGCATACATATATGTAAAAAATGGGCATTTACTGATCCACTGCCCTTGTCATAAGTCTGGATCTGGTCCTCTGTGAGGAAGATAGGAAGCATTCATTAAAGTGACCCTTTTTCTTCAAAGCATGATGAAAGAGATGTGTTTCCCTTAAATCTTTGTGGTCTCAGTATGCCTTATTGCAAAACAATAGTACTAAAGAAGTGACCCGATGTTACTCAATCAGGGCCTAATGTAGAGTTTTAATGTATGCGGCAGGTTTTGAGCACTGCACATGCCCAGAAAGGATTCACACACAAATTGGAATAATGATGAGTTAGGCACATTCTGAACATACAGCACCTTCTAGTCTAAGCATCGTGCAGGGTGTCCCAACGTCAGTTACGCCACGTTATGTGAAATGTTTATTTGAAAAATCCACACTTGCAACGCTTCTAAGTCTGTCATCTTGTGTCGGGCTGACCCTGGTGGAAGCATGTAAGCACATATCATGGATATTGGGTGGACTTTACAGAACGTGCTCATACACTATTTGTATATGTGTTGTGTATATTTATTCTACCAACAATAATACCTGTAACTTTATATCAGACTCTCGTTCTTTAACTTCAACTAAACCAGTTTTGGCAAGAACAAAGGGCCAGATCCAGACCTCAGTACAAAGGGTATTTACGGTACGGTAATTGTACAATATGGACCAGGTTAAGCCGTTACGTACGACAATCTGTTACGTACAAGCGTACTTACGCTTGGAAAAGTTAAGGTAGGGTTTGGTACTCGTAAATCAAGTAAATTACGTACGACCGAGGGGAGTTCCCAGGGGAGTGCATAGTGCTTACAATAGCGTAAACATGCTACGCCATCGAACGTAAACAGTCTGGATCTGGCCCAAAGTTATTTTTAATCCAAACACGAGTGTCTGAGGAAATAAATGTGACTGGGTAACATGACAATGTGTTAGACCTAGAACTACCACAAGGTGGCACAGGTAAAGCACACAGAAGTATACATTGATTTTTCTGTAATAGAAAATTAAGCATACAGGACTAATCCTACAGTCATTTACATGTGCTTAAATAGCATTTTTGTGTGAATTCTATGGTATCTAGACTTGCTAATTGCACAATTTCAGCCCTTACATACTATCCGTACTTCCCCTTATGTGTGGAATATACGGTCTTACAATTCCCTAATGCACACTGAAGTTAGGATACAAGGATGTTAGCATCTGAAACGTCTTCAATTCATGTTTGGAAAACTTAAGGTAGGCTATGACTTATGGTAAATTATAGTAAAAATAAATACTTTTCATGTTTCTGCCCATGATAAATCAGAAAACACAGGAGATCACACAAGCCAGAATTTCGTTCAGTATATATTTAACAGTTTAGTGATTAGTTTTTTGCTTTTTTAAAGATATGCAATAACAATTAAACACATAGAAGAAGCCAATTTTGTTTTTGTACCAATTTTTTTCAAGCCTGTAACAATTATTGATTGCTTCCCAGTAGCCTATTTGCCTATACATATTCATTTGCACGTTTCAATGTGCACTCAAGAAGAGTATGAGGAAAAGGACAGAGAAATTTTGATGAAAAGAAGAAAGACAAGAAAGAGGAGAAAAACACATATACAGTTCTTTTATTTGGGCCAATGTACCAGAATCACAAAAGGCTAAGAAATATCTACATTCAATCAAGGACTGTTACATTCTGTTTTAGGACATGGTTAACAATTTTTTTTATTTAAATGCTTATGGGTGTACTCGACCAATGTTGTAAAAATATCTCTTCACCACATCGAGGTACCTGTTTCTTAATTCATTGTGAGTGCATAGACCCAGCGGAGGAGAGGAGGACCAAAAGAAGCCGACCTTTGCACTCACGTAACTCTAAGCAAGCTGTCATATGTGTTACAGTCGTGGTGCACCAGAGCTTAACTAGCAACCTGGTCTTCACTAGAGCCCCTGATGGTGGGGATAGACTGGGCTGCAGACCCCTAGTAGGTTGCGGCCCCTGCTAACCACTTCCGGTTATAAAAGCTCCAGATTGCAAGATAGGTATAAGAAGAATACCACAGGGCAGATGGAAATTACACTGTGAAAAATAGGCAAGGTAGAAAATGCCTGAGCACACAGACAACAAAGAACAGAGACAAGGGCTCACACACCAGACAAAACCACAGTCACACAATCACAAAGGAATACAGGAATGGATGTGGTCAATGGAGGAGAGATGAGAACAAGAGACTGGGAGCAGGAGATGTCGAAAGCACAAGGAACAATGATGGGAGAAGGGCGCACTCAGAAGTCGAAATGTAAAATAGCCAAGAGTGAAAGAATGAGGACTATGAGCAGGTGAACGCAGGGAAGTCAAATGTTATAACCAGCAGTGTGTGGCAGTGCTTCCAGTTCTTAAAAGTAGACTTTTGTCCACTAATTTTGATCTCACCTCTAATAATAATTGGCTTGCTAGGCAACAGCCAGGACACCATGGACTGGATTCAAAGATTAGAATTAGTTATGTGTGACAGTATTTTCACCTAATTTACCTGACCAGCCCCACACCCCGTCCCCATTTTTAGGATCATTATGGCACTTAAAAGTACCATTGGGCTTCTTTAACTAAATGTTTGTATTTTCCTTCCTAAGATGGACTGGAGAGCCCTTCCCCATGCCCTCCTTGGCTAATTTAAATCCCCCCCACCTGCTTTTCTTTAAAAAAGGGACAGAGGCTGCCGTGGCACACCTCTTCCTTCTTAAATACCTAAATGGTACGTAGATTGTGTAAATGACCTACTATGCATGCGTAGAGCTGCATTTAAGAAACCGGAGCATCTAAAGCTTGAATATGGTCCCATAAGTATACAGAGGTGATTATAAGCACCTCTGTGTAGGGTAATGGAAGCACTCTGGGGACTTGTTAAAATGTGAATATAAACAGTTGCTTTATTCCTCAGTAAGGTTACATTGTAATAATCAGCTTAGGATAATTGAACGTTTCCAAAGATTTTGCTGTACTCTATCTGGACTCCCTGATGAAAATTGCCATCTGGGCGATTGAAATGTCGAACTATCCTGAGCTGATGATTACAATGGAACCTTACCGAGGAATAAAGCAACTATTATATAACTAAGTCTCCAGAGTGCTTCCATCACCCTTGCCGTACACATACCTTTATTGTGGATAGCACCAGGAGCAGTTCTTATTTCTTAGGAATGCAGTGGTCACTGATCATAATCCCCTCAGTTGGCTGCAGCGCACAGCGGGTGACAATGGACGGTTACTGAGGTGGAGTTTGGCTTTACAACTGTACAATTTCTCTATTTCTCACAGAAAGGGTAAAGATCACGGAAATGCGGATGGACTCTCTCGCCAGCAAGAGCCGGATCCATCACCCCAAATCCCCTTACAGTCCAGAAGCAATGTTCGCCACACTGCTGGAAACCAGGACTAAAAAGTGGGGGAGGAATGTAAAGAAAACAGGCTGGGGGAGGGGAGTAGAGTCACCCCTTATCCCAATCCATACCCAGGCTGTACTTTTTAGCCCTGGTCATTACTATGAGAGACTGTGTGTTATACTTTGCATTTATCATAAGGAGGCTGTAGCTGCATGGATCCATTGACCCCCCCTCTCTGCAGGTCCATATAGGGTTATACATCCCTGCAGAGGACAGGAAGAGACCAGGGGGGAGACTTTCAGTGTATCCTTCCCCCTCCTTTCTCTACAGGAAACCAGAGGTGTGTGACATCACAAATGACTATTAAGGGTTAAATCTGGGAGTGATTGCTCCTTATCACACATCTACAAGAGGGCATAGGTTATCTCCATCCAAGAGTTTGCGTGGGCCTCAGCCAGACACCTTGGCACCATCTCCACAGGGGGGTCTGCTAGTGTGCATAGGGAGTGGACCCTGTTTTAGATATTGATGGACAGCTGCCCCTAACCAGTGAGGAGCCAATCACATTCCCCCTCACCTGTCACATGTCTGCGAGGGGGGGTCCTGAGTAAAATGGGTGAGCAAGAGGGAGAGAGGGAGAATTGAAGTTGGTACCTGAAGGGCTTGGGTGTTGGAGGCTAATCTCCAGCCAGCCCTGCTGCTGCATTGGACTATACTGGGCTAAGAGGTGATTCTCTGCCCGGGCTCACTGTGGAACTCTTACCCCTGGACTTACTTGGACTCATTTCTTCTCTGTGGGACTTATTACTGCCTGTGCTGGGCTTCATTCCATGCCCTTACTCTGATGCATTGTAATAAACCTGTCTGGATTTCCTTATACTCCGTGTCTGAGTGATCTGAAGGACCTAAATCTTCACAATACCAAACCACACTATATATATAATAATATATATAATAGGGACCTATTGTGGGGGATGAAGAAATAAAGAGCTTTATTATGGAGTATATAGTGTCCCCATAGTGAAGCTCTTTACTTTTTTTTTTTTATTCTTCTAAAAATATGTTCCATAATATGGCTCAATGCTATAACCTTCCTACGACTGACCGTTCCCCCAAGACCACATACCCAACCAAAACCATTAAAAGACATTAAAGACACGGACAACGTGCTTGGATTTAAAAAATAGGGCATAATTTATTAATTGGAAATGGTAAGCACTATAACTTTTGGAAGTAGGTGGCGGCAACAAGCAGGAGGGGAACAACAGTGTAAAGATGTAAATGAACAAGACAGGCAACCCCTGTCCAAGCGCCCCCCAGTTAGTGGTCAGAACCGGGTACTAGCCCCCCTTCAAACGTGCACGCGACTAGCGGCAGAATGGAGGACCTGCCATATGGCTTGGCCTCCTATTCAAATAATCCGGGAGTGTATCTACTGCTACCAAAAACCCCTTCCCCATGCGCTGAATAATGCTACTCTTCCCCAGCGCTACTGCCACCGCGGGATACCCTCAAGTAGCCCCGCCCGTCAACATCATTACCTCCAAGATGTGCCATCAAACAATCCGGCAACCCAAAGGTGCCAATTGCTTGAAAGCAAAGCCGCGGGAACATATCCCAACCCATACCGCTCACCCCAAGCCAATCTATATCCCATTCCGCAATTTCCTGATCCATAAATTCCCATGCCCAGTAAATAAAAGAGTGTCCAATTATCAGAGCCCGTTGACTCTTAGCAATCCCACCTGCAAAATAAAATTGAACCTAACGCATTATTATTAGCAATAACCAAAAATTAGGGCAGAAATACACCAACCTAAACAGAAAATTATAAATAAGCACAGCATGCCGTGAAAACTTGCAGGGAGGGTGGACAAGGAAAAAAGCAGGGTGAACGGCACCGGTAGAGTCAGAACAACACCAACGTGGGAGAATACTCCAAAACCTTCGGGGGTGAAGCAATAGCCAATCAGCCATCCTACTAAAGAGGAAAAAAAGGAGAAAGTCCCCAGTACTTCCGAAGAACAGTGAGCGATGGTTAGACTGGTTCGCCCTGACTCGAGTAATGCTCCTAAATTACCATACACATAACTGACTATATCTTAATCAAGGCAGACAAATAAATAATATGTGACTGGCGCCAAAAAACATATTTTTAGGCGCTGGGATATTTTATACTATATCTTAATCAAGGCCTAACATATTTTCTATAAACTCGGGACTTCCATCCTCCAAGGGCCATAATGGTCCATGGAGAGCAGCCGGCAGCCACCGCGGAAGTCACGGCCCAATTCGGAAGGAATGGGTACCAAAACGAGTAGGATCCATGCCTAGTCTACAAATGCAGTTGTTTAGTACTGCAGCAAACTGGAATCGCGTGAGCAGAGACCCATCCTTGTGCGCCAGCCAGTTGTGACCAACTGTGACATAAATGGGTGTGGGTCCCCGGTTAGAAAATCCCAATTTCGAAAATTCGAATTGCGAATTTTCTTTTGCGAATGCGAATTTTCTCCGAATTGCTAAAATTCGAAAAATGCATTCACCGAAATGTTTCTATTTATACTAGTCTGAAAT
>WWET01000269.1:818684-830501 GCA_011038615.1 Limnodynastes dumerilii | reverse complement strand
CGCAATGCAATTTAGTGGTCGAAATACAGATTTTCGAAATTGGCATTTTCTAACCGGGGACTGACTACCGACATAAATCCATGCCAACTGAACAGGGCATATCCTAAGATCCTTGTTTAAGAACAACTGTCTGCACAGTATTGTTGTCCATAGGAGGATCATGGATGTCAATCAGTGACATCCTTCCTGTTGCACCTACCATAGAATCCTGGACGGCAGCTACTACAGAGATTATAGAACAGCTAGTAGAAAGGTAATAAGCACATTATACATGCTTATTTTTACTAGCTAAAACAGTTAGATACTGTTTTAGCTAGTTTAAATAATCCTGTGTAATATGTTCATTCTTCTGCTGTAGCTGTCTCAGGGCCACTGTATCTGTACTCCAGCATTGTATTGCTGTTCATAGGTGGATCATGGATTTCAATCAATGACATCCTTCCTCCTGCAAGCCACACCCCCTGAATAGTATAGAGCTGGGTGCTGTTAGTGTCCCTAAGGCAGCCAGCGTTTATAGTGTTGCACTTGCTGGGAATCGATTGCATGGTGGATCAGTTCCTGGTTAATCCCTAAAGTGATTTGTATTTTGTGGGGGCCCCCTTGTGTGTGGGGGCCCCGGGACGACCGCCCCATGTGCCCTGTGGTGGATCCGGCCCTGTTAACTACCTCTATCTGACGCCTTGCAGAATGTAACTATATGTATATTTCTAGGCATATGTGAATAAATTGATATTTCAGAGACATAGGGTTATGCAATTTAGACTCTGAGCTCTCTGCTATGGATCTAATGATTTAGCGGCAGTTTCATTTGAACCTGAGCTCTATAGCAATCACATCCCCACATACCTTATTTTATACAATTGTGCAAAGTGAAATAAACGATAGTTCACCAATAACAATCTTATAATTGAATTTATCAAAAGGTTATTTTACTATTAATACTGTTTATATTATTGCAAGGCTAAGCAGGAAAATATTGTGCCATATGAATCATTATTTTGATAAAAGCACTCTTTGATCTTAATTAACATCTTCTAAGATACTGAATTGTTAATTCAGAGCTTTATTTTGAATATATAATTTCTGCAATTAAGAAGTAGTGTCATTAGGAACAGTGTTATATGTAATATATTATACCTATTCATATTTCTGTAGAATATGCACTTGATGAAGCAAATAGCAGTAGAAATAAAAAATGTAGCAGAGTGAAAAAGATACTTTGTTCACAATAACTGCAACAAGTAAGACTTAGTTCTGTTATACAACTTTATTTCTGTATAAGTGGATAAGAAGGACCAAAACATATTGATTTTAATAACAGCCAGATTTATGCATACCGCTTGCATATATTGGCTGTCGTTATTAAGTGTGGATCAGGCCCATTGACATTTGCTTAGGAACATCACATGGCATGAAACAAATGTCTCTGATACTTATTTCTGGGATAGTTTTGCTGATATGCTCAACCCTCAAGTTTCACCAGGAACATTGTAGTAGATCCAGAACTACGTCCGTCTTCCATAGACGGCCGTAATTCAATGAACAATAACTACTGCACATGCGTAGTGGCTATTGTACGTAATCTGCGTATCGTTTCGATACGTAGATTGCGTATAAGCGGTCTAAAAGACCACATATCGAAACGATACGCAGATTACGTACAATAGCCACTACGCATGTGCAGTAGTTATTGTTCATTGAATTACGGCCGTCTATGGAAGACGGACGTAGTTCTGGATCTACTACAATGTTCCTGGTGAAACTTGAGGGTTGAGCATATCAGCAAAACTATCCCAGAAATAAGTATCAGAGACATTTGTTTCATGCCATGTGATGTTCCTAAGCAAATGTCAATGGGCCTGATCCACACTTAATAACGACAGCCAATATACGCAAGCGGTATGCATAAATCTGGCTGTGGGAATGCACTGCGCATGTGCGTGGCAGATGTTACGCATCACAACTCTGATTGTATGTAACTTGTACGTAACTCCATACGATAGGGCGTGACATCCCTATGCAAGCCGATTATACACATTGTGGGTGGAGGAAGGCATTAAAATTGTACAGTATGGCCTGGGTTAGGCCTATATACGACAAGGCGATATATACGCTCAGAGATAGGCAAAGAAAGGTTAAAGCAGGGTTATAAACATGTAAGAGTTATAAGGGAAAGGGGGTAAAGGGGGAGGGGAAGGACCGCACAAGGGTGAATACAGCCGGAGGGATGGCATTATTGACATATAACGATGGCAGGTGCTACTCGGGGTTAAGAAAGATACAAATGTTAGAAGAAAAAACAAAAAACTATTCCCAATTGGCAATAGTTAGATGCAGAAGAAAAACCCCTTTGGTGCACACTGATTAGTATCAGAGAAACGTGAACACAAAATAAAAACATATCTTTAATAGAAAATTATTTAAAATACAAACATATGGAGAAAAAACCCCTAGCAGGTAGTATCTATAAATTAGGTGACAAAAGTCCTAAATTTGAAATGCAGCATCAAGGCGAATATTTGACAAAAGCTACTCCTATGTAAATAAACAACAAAAGAATAAGAAGTCCACCACTGTTACTAATCTAATCTAATAATCCAGGACACAAAACTATCCCTAGGGAGGAGAACTAATAGCCTCACAGCTATACTTCGCCCATTCCGGGTCTGTATCTACCCCTCTCCTAACTATACTAATTACAACAAACGGTGTGGCACAGCTAAATCACGACAAAATGTATAAATACAGTGCGGACAGCAAAATACACACAGGAGTAACTTGTAGCTGCAGAACACGTGGCTCTGAATAACAAGGTAAGCAGTAATAATGTGAGCACGTAAGTATACAACCATAAAAGCAGGGATTTGCTTTGATAGAGGTCTGCAGGCTGTGAACAGGTGCTAACGCACGTTTCGCTGTGCGTCCAGCTTTCTCAAAGGATGCTGGTGATTGTTCCCCCAAACAGGTGAGTTACTTAAGGCGTTCCTGATTCATGTTATGCTGAATACCGCTGAGCAGCAAGTATCGGCGGTAAGATACCTTCTGATACCTGCTGCTACAAAACTAAGTAAGTATCCCCCCCCCCCCCCCCCAGGCCCCGAAGCTTATAACAATATAGTGATTTATATGCTCAATATATGCAAAACTTACATTTAGTTTACAGCTTAGAAATAATAATCAAATTGTGCTCAGACAAAAAAAAAAAGACATGAGGATAATTTTATGATGAAACTAATTTTTTTTTTTGCAGTCTAAAATGCAAAACAGTTGTTTTTCCCAGAGCTTTGTTTTAATTTAATGAAAAGCCTATTTCTTATTATTTACACAGACATTGTAAAAGTATAAATAAAGGTAAAATACATTTTCTCTGTTGTAGGAAAATATATATCTTAAAATGCCAATGACTGATCAGACCCCTCACACCACACATCAAGAAATAAAGACACGACAACAGATATGGCTTTTAAAATAGGGGGCATAGTTTATTGATTGAATTAGATTAGACTATAAGGGAAGAAATCAGGTGGCAGCATTAGCAAGGTGGGAGGTCAGCAAACCAGGGAGGCAACGATGGTTACGGAGGGCAGGAAACCCCCTGCCCTTGGCGCCCCGGAGGAAATGGCCAGTGGAAGCACACACCCCTATCATACTGCGCATTCCGGCGGGTAACCGGGGAGGCAACCGTGCAAGTATAGTCTCCTTGTTCGCGCGGAGGGAGTGTGCCATCCCTGCACCATACCTCAAGCCAGAGCTTAGCGCCATTAGTGCTGACTACTCCACCAACACTGCCACACTATGCCCCAACTGCAAGAAAAAAGGCAAGTTAACAAAAAACTAAGGGAAAGGGAGGGAGGGAAAAAAATTCCAGAAGGCTGACAGAAAGCAAAAACCAGCTAATTTATAAACTAGTATAAACCCGCCCCCTCCCTATTCTAACTGGCTAATATGGCATTCTCTCTATTTTTTCACCTAGTTTCTCAATAAAGCAAGATGGAATGACAATAAGAACCTGCAATGTTCTATCATGGTTTTTCTTGCAGAAAATGTGATTAGCAGATTATAACAAGATCAAAAAGATCCTACATAAGACCAGGGAGGTTTACAGACCTCCTTACAGGAGAGACAGTGATTCCTCCAATATTCTAATTTATGTATAGTTATTTATATGGGAGGGAATGGCATAATTTTCCCCTTTGAGGTTAGTAAACTACTTAAGCCCTGAGTCTTCAAACAGCATTGCTAATTTGTGTAAAGTATTTACATCCAGAAAGCTTATCCACATAACAGAGGATTATTTTTTGGCAAAAAATGGCTTCTCATCACAGTAGAATGGAAAGTCATAGAAACCAATGGAAGAGCAATCTAACACATAGGAGCATATTTCATGTGTAGCTTTATACAGTAAGGAAACCTACAAACAGTTGGGGCACAGTTGACTTGTAAACATGAACTTCTCAAGTGTTCAGCAGTCTTCACGTGGTCCTTCAAGGCTTTACTGCATCTTCAAACCACTTCTGTACTGAAGCTTTGTTCTCATTTACCCATTTAATGTTGGCTTTCGTCTTCTCTATACTTTGTTCCAAAGCACGAGTGGCTGTGCCAAAACCCACGTTCTCATGGTCCTTTTTAAACTGTTCCAGCTGGTGAGAAACAAAGATTAGTTCAGTGATCTATAAATAATGATAATACTAAACCTCAAAATCTAGAGTAGATCTATCAATGATCAGTTCACTAATGCCTGCTAAGATCACAAGGCCTAGAACACAAAGTGTCTCCTAATGATCTGACTACACAGTGTTTAGGTGGTGGGTCAGTTGTAAGCATCTAAAGGCTTTCAAGTTATCTCTGGTCTATAAGTTACTGTACTTACTTGTTGCAGGTCATATTCAGTGGAGAATCTTCTAGTCACTCCTGTAATCAGGTAAGCAAAGGAGAAAGAAGATTCTCCAAATCTATGGAAGCAAATACAACAAGAATAAATATCACAACACTATCCAGCAGATGTACTATAGTGTGGACTGGCACTTTTACATGTCACGCCTTGCTCAGCAATCTCAATCTGTTGTTGCATAATTAATATTTATTTACTAATATCGTTGGCCATCTTCTAGTGCACCCATTAATTTATATGGCCCTCTGATTTACTACTGTGACATAACCATGCACTCTAATCTAAAAGAAGATTCAATTCATAAATTATGAGTTTATACCCACATCCCTTCAGTAGATGAGTCACTTACTGAGAGAAGATTGTTGACCACCTGGCTCTTATAAAATCCCATGCAAGAGTCTGTCCTATCACGTTATTAGCAATAAGGGTAATTGTGGAAATGGTGTCTTGTCTACGTATTTTGGTGGGATCCAATGAATATTCCAGTAGTCTGTAATGAAAAAAAAACAAAAAAAATGAAAATTCAGCACCAAGCAGCTTGTGCTGATAAACAGCATCTAAAGAGCATATTTGGTGTGTATGTTACAAATAAAACTGAGACAATCTAATATGATAGATATTGAATAAGCTTTTATATGAGTTACAACTGTAATCATAATCATAATCAGGATAAACATATTGTTAAAAAGTATTATGCTTAAGTTAAATTGCAGGAAACCAATTTAATATTTTTGGTATAATGTATAATCATCTCATTAATGGGAACCCATAGTTTGATACTTGCACTATAATGCCGCTTTCACATCTCCAACTTTGAAAAACCCGGGATTTTTAACCTGGATTTCTCCGGGAGGAGATGCCGTGTGAAAAAACCCCTTTAAGCGCACAAACCCGGGAAAATTCCCTTTCACATCGCCACTGAATAGTGCTACAAGCATCAGCATGCCCAAGGATGGCAGGGCATGCTAGAGCTTGGAGAACCACAAGTGCCAGCATGCCCTGTCATCCGGTGCAATAAAAAACAAATTAATACCCCTCCTAGCTACTAAATAAAATATAGGGCCGGTTCCTACCATTAAAAAAATACTTAACATTTAATGCCCCCCTTAAATAAACAATGATTAATACCCAGAGCTCGAAGTGGAAATTTAGAAGTGGGGGTATGGAAATTTCAGCACCAGATGTGTCTTGAGTTTGGCAAAGTAAACAGATCAACACTAAGTAATCACATTGGGCCGGATCCAGAACTACATCCGTCTTCCATAGACGGACGTAGTTCAATAAACAGTAGCTACTGCGCATGCGTATTGTACGTAATCTGCGTATCGTTTTGCTATGTAGATTGCATATATGCGGTTTAAAAGACCGCAGTAGCTACTGTTTATTGAACTACGTCCATCTATGGAAGACGGACGTAGTTCTGGATCCGCCCTATTGTGTACATGTCATGTGGGTCATGATTTCTACACTGAACGCTTCATGTTTAATTAAATGATCTAGTTAATGCTAGGAAAAAACAATGATAGCTCCCTCACAGGGCCGGTTCTAGGGGCGGACCATCCTTATTATCTCCTCCTTCTTTTTGTCCAAACAACCTTCTTGCCCCTCCTTTTGTGTGCCCAGCCAGCCTTTTTGCACCTTCCTTCTGTGTGTCCACCCTGTCTTATTGTCCCTTCCTTCTTTGTGGAAAGCCAGTCTTATTGCCCCCTCTTTATCCAGTCAGTCTTATAGTCCCCTCTTTATGAGTGTCCAGCCCACCCTTATTGTCATTACTTCTGTGTCCAGCCAGCCTTATTGCCCCCTCTTTATCTGTGTCCATTTAATTTTGTTATCCCCACCTTCTGTTTGTCCAAATTGTCTTATTGCCCCCTCATTGTGTCCAGCCAGTCATATAGCCCCTTCTTGATATGTGTCCACCCAGCCTTATTGCCCCCTACTCCTGCATCCAGTCAGTCATGTTGCCCCCTCTTTATTTGTGTCCACCCAGCCTTATTGGCCATACTCCTATGTCCAGTCAGCAATAATGCCCCGTCTTTATTTGTGTCTAGCCAGCCTTATTGTCCCCTCCTTCTGTTTGTCCATCCAACCTTATGTCCCCACCTTTTGTGTGCCCAGCCAGTCTTATTGCACCTTCCTTCTGTGTCCAGACAGTCCAATTGCACCTCCTTTTGTGTGCCCAGTTAGTCTTATTGCCCCCTCTTTGTGTCCAGTGAGCGTTATTATCCTATTATTGTACAAATTAGTGAATTTACGCTAGCGGCAAGTGTAAATTCACTCGCGGACGTTGTTCTTGACCTGCCCCAATATAGTTACATAGTTGATGAGGTTGAAAAAAGATACCAGTCCAACTTATTTTGGATCTCCTGCGATCCCTATCTTTATATTTGAAGTTAATCCATATAACGCAACCTCCAAACTGTTGCAATCATAAGATAAATAAATACATACATTTCTCATTTGCTCCACTACTGTCCTTTATTTAAATTAGCGGTCCTGGTAACCCTGAATGTCCTTTTATAAATACATTTCTCCCTTGCTCCACTACTGTCCTTTATTTAAATTAGCGGTCCTGGTAACCCTGAATGTCCTTTTCTGCTAAAAATATATCTAATCCTTTCTTAAACATATCCAGTGAATCTGCCATCACAACCTGTTCTGGCAGTGAATTACACATCCTGACTGCCCTTACTGTGAAGAACCCTTTCCGTTGCTGGTTGTGAAACTTCTTTTCCTCTAACCTTAGTGGGTCCCCCCGTGTCCTGTGTACAGTCCTTGGGGTAAAAAGTTAATATGTACACATTAATTGCAAGGGGGGTTTGTGTGAGTGTGTATGTGTGTGTATGCGTATGTGTATGTGTGCGTGTGTATATATAAAGACAGACAGATATACACATACAGATAATATAACCCCCATATGTACTATAAAACTATTTAAAAATTTGAAAACATTAAAAAATAAAATACAAACCACTCCTTTTTTACATATATAATATATCTAGAAAAAAAATCTAAACATGTGGATTTATTTTAAAATATATTTTTGTGATTTTTCTTATATTACTTTCTTATGTTAAAGAGAAAAGAGAAGTGTGTGTGTATAAAAACATATCAGATACACACACACACACACACACACTTCTCTCTTCTACTTTAACATTAAAAAATGTAATACTTAGAAAAAATCACAACACACATCTCTCTTAATTACTTTTTTACATTCAGTTTCTTCTCTCTGCTCCTCGAGACACAGGCTCCCTGGGAGATCTACGTCACATCTCCCAGTCAGCCTGCAGGTGTCGCCCCCAGACTGACGTCACAAACAGTGTATGAGTACAACAATGCAGGGAGCGCAAGGTCTCATGTTCTCTCCCTGCAGAAATGATTACTTTGGAAGCTGCAGGGAGTAAGACAGACCCTGCGCTCCCTGCATTGCTTATGTGTTGCCTCGCCTGCCGCAAATTACCAGCAGGGCTTCAGATTACTTGCGGTCCTGCCAGGGTACATGTGCCCCAGTGCCAACCCCCTTCCCCAAGCCCAATAGCCTATTCTCAGGGCCATCTCTGATTAAGTAGGTATGCCATACGGTGTGATTAAGTAGGTATGCAATACGGCTGTATGGCATACCTGCACTTCTGTGAGCCCATTCTAATTAAAAATACAGCCGCTCACAGAATCTTCAGATTCTATGAGCAGCTGTATTCTTACTCAGAGCCAGCTCACAGAAGTGCCGGTATGGCATACCGCTGTATATCGACCCACTTCGAGCACTGTTAATACCCCAAATAATAAAAAAAAAAGTTACCCATAATTATAAAATGCATAAAATAACTGAATAAAAAAATGGCATAAAAATGATAAATAAAAAGAAGTACCTACCATCTTGAAGATTCCATCTTCCAAGCTTTTAATCCGTGGGGGAGGTCTTTGAAAAATAAAAATCTATGGCCTGCTGCAAATCATGTCCTGCACCACAGGACATCCCAACGCTAATGACAGCTCTGCTGGGCAGCCTGTGAAATCTCGTTTCCATGGTGACCATGGTAACGTATGCTTGTAGCACTACAAGCATCAGCATGCCCTATACTTGCAAAATGTTTTTTTTTGCAGATCTGACGCTAAAAAGCAGATTTGTCTACTGTTGCCATAGCAACAGTAGACAAATCTGCACCAATTGGGAGGCAATATGAAAGACCAGGATTGAAAACAACAATCACCACCAGGTAGGACCAGGGAAAAACCCTTCTTTTTTCCCGGGTCGAAATCCCGGGTCTTTCGACCCGGGTCGACCGGAAGTACCCTTTTCACATCACCACCAAATACCCGGGATTTTGCAGAGACCCGGGTTTTTTTTGCGAAAATCCCGGGTGTTTGATGGTGATGTGAAAGGGGTATAATGTGCTCTAGTCACATTATTAAACTAGAAGAGCTGGATCCAGACCTAGTTAAGTGCTTGAACTTAGTTACACCTGGGCTAAACCATGTTGATTTCAGATGGAGTCAAGGTAATTGTAGTCTTTCCATGCAGGGATATATCTTTGAATTGGTTACAGCACACAGATGCTGACCAGTATTACTATTACACTGTTATTTAGACTTGGGAGAGGAAACATCACCTTTCAACTCTAATACTGTTTGCAACAGATGAAATATGACTCCCCTGCAATCAACATGGTTTAGCCCAGGAGTAACTAATTTCAAGCACTTAACTAGGTCTGGATCCAGCCCGAAGTCTCATAAGCAAATGCTGAACAAAGGAGACAGGATTCTGCCTTCAAGTCTGTGGATTCATCATGGAGGTCACATGGGATGAATATGGTAGAAATGCGCCAACTTTGATTCCAGATAAAAATGTATAAAATATAATATACTAGTCTAAAGCCCGTCATAAAGACGGGAAAAATTATGTAGTGGGTCCCTATACTGGGAGCTTCCTATCACTGCTAAAAGTAAGTAAAAGGGGACTGACGGGGGGAGGGGGGAATGTGTGTGTGTTTTAAAAAAAAATTTTCTGCTCCTCATCACTGGGCATGCGCAGTAGCGTCCCAACGTATAACAGTGAGGAGCAGAATGGCTTTTATATAGATTGAAAGGCATCAGTGTGTGTAGTGGGGGTGTAGTTATTGTTGACAGGTGACTGTGGTGTGGTTGCTTTTATTAATGATTAGCCTAAAGCCCATCATAAAGACGGGAAAAATTTATGTAGCGGGTCCCTATACTGGGAGCTTCCTGTCGTCGCTAAAGGTAAGTAAAAGCGGACTCACGGGGTAGGGGGGAATGTGTGTGTGTGTGTGTTTTTTTAAACAAATGTTTTTTCTGCCCCTCACCGTTGGGACTCTACTGCGCAATGTTCTGACCACAAACACAGCGCAAAAACTATAGCTCCCAATGAGTCTGAGCGCCGAGACAGCAGGAGAATCCTGATGTCCCGGTGCACAGACTTCTGGGAGCTGTAGTTCTCGCGCTGTGTCTGTGGTCAGAGCGGGGAGCAGCGGGAACTACATTTCCCCTGCCTCCCTGCTCTGACCACAGACACAGCGCCAGAATTGCAGCTTTGAGGAGTCTGGGCACCGTGACACCAGCCGAGGTTGCGACTGAAGAGCGGGGGGAAGCGAGTGAGGAGGGCCTGGGGCATATGGAGGGGTGCTTCTTCTTATGACGGGTGAGGAGCAGAATGGCTTTTATATATATAGATTATTAATCACATTAACGTATCATTATTCCCAGACACTGCAAACAACTGAGACAGAATGTCAAGGCATGACATAAGAAACCAAAAGAAAGCAAAGAGTTTTGAGGAAAATTCCATGTGAAAGTATAGAAAGTGTACACTGGCAAAATTAAATTCAACACATTTCTTCAAATCACGTTTCCAAGTTCCTACCTATTAAGAATCCAGGGTTCTTTACTGCAAGACAGAGCTGCTCTCAACTTCTCTGCTTCCTGGGCATTGTCAGTCTTACTGAATTCTTGCCATGCAAAGTTCCACTCATCTGATCCGCCTCTGGCTATTGCGTTGCAGTAAATGGTGGTCCTTAGATTTGGATGGATGCTGCTCACACAGACAAAAAAAACCTCAATGAAAATACAGTTTTAGCAGTAGGGCTTGATTAAGGGCACTTAAATTTCAATTGATCACAAAAGGCAAAACTAGTTATACTAAAAATCGGTCAGGGCAAATAATTCAATAGTGAAAACTAAATAATCTAAGCAAAACGCAAAATTGCTTTAAATGGTCAAGTAGACACATTTATAAATTCTCTGGTTGGTTGCTATGGCTCACAGTATAATTATAGTATTGGGTCATGATATATATTATGGACAAAACAGACTTAATCCTTTATCTATACAATATATATAACATACAGCATACAATATATATATATATATAGCTTTTAAAAAGATAGAAGGAGACAATTTATATATTTTTTTTTTGTTAAATACACAGCATTGCAGTCATTGCTGGATTTTACCACTGTAGTTCTTCAAGTGTCTTAATCATAGTCTTAGTAACCCCTAACTAGATTTAGCATTACTAGCTATTGATATAGTCCTCTCAAGGGGGCATATAACAACAGTAAGCAAAGTAATGTGGAAAATGTTACAACATGGGATATGAAATGTGTGTGTATGTATATTATATTTATATATATTGTATTTTATATATTGGATAGATAAAGGATTGTTAAGTCTGTTTTGTCCATATTATATATCATGACCCAATACTATAACTGTACTGTAAGCCAGTGGTTCCCAAACTTTCTCAGTTCGAGGCACCCTTAGGGTCTCCATATTTTTTTTCAAGGCACCCCAAAGACAAAAATACAATAGAATACAATAGGAAATAGAAACATTCTGAGGCACCCCGGTGAGAACATCGTGGCATCCCAGGGAGCCGCGGCACCCAGTTTGGGAACCACTGCCGTATG
>WWET01000269.1:784032-818464 GCA_011038615.1 Limnodynastes dumerilii | reverse complement strand
ATATATACGCATTTCATATCCCATGTTGTAACATTTTCCACATTACTTTGCTTACTGTTGTTATAAGACCCCTTGAGAGGACTATATCAATAGCTAGCTATGCTAAATCTAGTTAGGGGTTACTAAGACTATGATTAAGACACTTGAAGAACTACAGAACAATAAATAAATAAATAAATTGTCTCCTTCTATCTTTTTTGGACTAATACACATGTAGTTATAGTTGCCCAATTTTTTATTCTAACAGAACTAACAGACTAGGGGCCTCATTTACTAAGGGTGATTTGTTTAAAATCGCCAGAGATTGCAGTAGTTTAACAGTGATTTTTAAATCGCTGGATTTACTAAAGCAAAATCTCCATAAACTCGTCAGAGATGAGTGGAGATATAAATCTCCAGTGTTTAAATCGCTCTGGCAATTTGTTGCATGAGTGACATACAAATCTCTGGATTAATAAGGGGATATTTAGTACATCACCAGAGATTTGCTGTCAACTCTCCTGAGTTAATTCGGCTGCGGATGAGTATTGATTTCATAGACGTCAGAGGATGCCGTGCCCGAGGTTATAAATGAAGCCCCTGGCATGTTATATGTCATTTGCCAGAGTATCTCTGGAGGAATTGGGGGACGTCGGCATGCGAAGCAAGAAGAAGTGACACTGCAGCCGTGAACATGATCCTCGATGGTCAACATAGACGACTACAGAACTGTGAGTACCATTACTATTTTGACTTTGCTGTTTAAAATGTGAAAAATGCATTTTATATGTTGTTTTGTATTTTTTCCATTAGGCATGGATTTTATTGCAATTTTTTTACACCGGCCATATAAGGGAACAGATGTTTTACTATTTATGCACCTAAGGGAACGGATGTTTAATTTGTTATTCACCTAATGGACCGGCTGCTAAACTAGTTAGTGGCCTAAGTGGGCATCTACTATTATGTGGAGGACACATTTAATTGTAGAAATAGGAATGAAGGTCACATAATCGTTTTTTAGGTGCACTATGACATTTTTTTTCTTTCACACTGTAAAGGACATAATATGTTGCTGGCAGCATGCCATTAACCCTTGACATGCTGTTACATATAGTACTATAAGCCAAAGCATGCCCTGCAACACATAGGCATGCTTTGATTTATAGTACTCTATGCAGCTGCATGCCAAGGGTGAAGTGCTTGCGACGGCAGCCATTTTTTTCCCGGCCAGGAACTCCAGCGAGGTTAAACTCCATTAAGTTTAACATAAACTCGCTGGAATTTAATCGCCACACATCACTGGAGTTTACAAATCGGCAATTAAAATTTTCTCTTAGTAAATCCAGAAACAAATATCGCCCCTCAACTCCAGCGGTGTGGCGATTTTAAGTGGCGATTTAAGTCACCCCTTAGTATATGAGGCCCTAGGTCTCCTAATAGCAATGAGTAGCCAAAAATGACTTTTTTAAATTCCCTACCATCCAATTCCACTGTTAAATATTCAGTTTATGTTATTGAAAGATGAAAAAACAGTGATCTTCATTTTCCTGAATGTGCAATTGTCAACTTCCTTTTCTTGTGATAAAGATTTTTATGTATACTTCTATTAATGTGTATTATTCTTTATTTAAGCACATACTAATTTTCAGATGTCTCCATCCAATCTTGGAATTGTTTACTTGCCAACTCTCCACATTCTTCAATTCCTTGGCTACATGCAAGGCTGATTGAAATGATTTCATTGTATCTGTAATTAAAATATTACAATATATAGGTGCAGGTAGAATGATGATAAAAACACGAAGGGGCAGATCCAGAACAACGCTTGTGAGCGAATTTATGCGTGGCGGACATGTAAAATACACTCCGTAACGTAGCGTAAATGTGAACGTATGGGCCATTCACGTATGTGTCGCATACATCCTTACGTGTGGGCGTGCCAATTTTATGTGAGTCAAAAATACGTCTGAAATACGCTCTGTAGACGGGGCTTTGTATTTAAAGTGTACAGTATGGGCGTGCTTAGCTGCGTAAATACGTGTAGCACATACGTACGTGAGCGGATGACATCGGGTACGTGGGCAAAAGTTAAGGTAGGGTTTGGAAAGCGGATCTCGGACAAAATACATACATTCAAGGGGTGTGCCAAGGGGAGTGTATAGAAGGTACGCATGCGTAAATACGCTACGCGAATAAACCACACGTAAATACGCTAATCGAGTAAACGTATTGCAAGCAGAGTTCTGGATCTATCCCAAAATTTTCCTTTTTCCTTATAAAACAACAGTACTGATTCTGCATTCTTGAAAAATAAACACCACTTTCTTCTATATTTAATAAAAGTGATAAGTTCATTCATTATTGTGATGTAAATAATCAAGAAAAAATAAGCAATGACTAGTGTTACAAGTCTACTCAGAATATGTAACTATGCTGATAATGGGCTGCTTTCTGATTTCCATGTGAACAGGTCACCAAGAAAAAGAGTCAGCAGTAATGCCAGGTCACACTATGAAAACACCCGTACATTCACATTATAACTGCTCCCATTCACACTGACTGACTCCAAACACTGCACATGACTTATTGGAAGATGTCTGGATTGTTACACAGAGAGGGAATGCCTTTGCTGTATATTGTCTACGAGGTATCGTTCACTAGCAATCTCAACTCAGACCCTCTGTCAGACATGTCATTGCTTTTATATGCGCTCTGATCTATTAGTTTGGATTGTCATGCTCCTCTGAGCATGTGCAGTAGAGGAGTTTAGTGAAACATTACACGCAATGGAGCCTCATTGTACTTACTGTTCTGTTAAAGTTCTTGGTCTCTCAGTCCAGTTACCAGTCAGATCTTTAAAATACCTAAATAATGGAGTGACCTGCTTTTTCATGTATTCCTGTAGGAAAAATAAAACATGCTTAATAAAGACTTAAATCAATACTTCAAGCCTTTCTATGTCGTTTTTATTAACTTGGTATATTAATCATTATAATCTCAATTCATAGATTACAAATGTAATCAGTCAAATAAAAGATTACTAAACCCAATGGATCTTTCATGATCAAAAGGGCAAGTGCTTGTTCACATGGATTTTGAAATAAAATGTAAAAAACTTGCCAAGTCTGTCCATGAAGCTGAAAACTCTCTACTACAGACAACCTCTGCCCATACAATTTCATAAAGATGTCAATAATATCACAATGGAAAAACTGTGTGACTCACAGTAATATAAGCAGATAAACATAAACAAAACGTATAGTATTACTAAGAATCTTACCTTACTACACAACATAACTGTAAGTGCTTAAAGTGCAAAAATTATTTCCCATAATTATATATATAAGACTAATCTCTGATTTTGCCTGCCTACAAATCACTACTGATAATTAGTGTGACCTCCATTTTAAAATAGGTTGTGAACAATTGACCTTCTCAGCCAGTGAGGGATTTTAACAGTAACTTGCATTACTTGTTGTTTTCATGGATGTTAAGGTTCCTCAGTAGAATTGGGATCTATTTATGATAAGCCAAAAACATGGAAGAGTTACAGGCTTTGTTTAGGGATTTACCAAATTTAAGAAAAAGGAATGGGTTCCTGTCAACTGAACTGAATGTACAGAGGCTTAGATGAATCTATAGTCAAGGCCTGGGCAACCCATAAATTCCAATTTGTTGTAAAGCCACAAATCTCAGCAATGCTTAGCTAGGTATCATGCCTATGCGTATGCTGTTAGAATTTGCTGGGACTTCTTATATATAAAGATATAATAAGAGCAGACTTGTTACCTTCATCGATCCATAAACCTCTGTGCGATCAAACATTTGTGTAAAGTAACTGAGACTGCCCAAGGCTGCCTGCCAAGGCATGTATTCAACGTCATTAATATATATATACATCTAAGCTCACCTGGCTAAATTAAAAGCATCATCGATGATCTGTGCCCGGTTTATAACAGGAATTGCCTGCAAAGCAAAAAATAATAACATTTTATTCATTCCATTATTATTTAGTAAAAAGACTCTGTAAAGCAGAACAGTTTTATATTTGTGACAGCAGCTGTATTGTTTGGTATATAATGGTATGTAATGGTAAAATAAAACAGTGTACGATTCATAAACATCAATGACACTTTGTGGCTCTATCATACTATACATCTTTTATCACCAAACATTACTTTTCCTATGTGTAATTTGTCTATTTTGCAAGCAGTTGTTCCTGTTTGATCTCAAGTGCATGAAATCTGTGTATATGCAGTTATGTTCTTTTGTACCCACTGCTTTATATTTCATTGAATCTCTAAAAAATTGTTGCATACCCTCAGAGTTTTAAAACTAGATAAAACATAATAATACCCATGAAGCTTTATGGGGGATAAAGGGATGGTGCAGACGTCTCTGCTGTGTTCTAATCAGACTTAACAACACAAAATGTAGTCAGTATATTCCCTGTTTGGAGATTTACAGAAATATGCTAACAATCCAGAGGTGTTATATTATTTTTGTTATTGGTATCACTGTCCATGTAAGTCTCTCATTTAACAAACACGTACAATTACATTTTGGTGCTCTGATTACTCTAATTTCTCCTCTCAAGTGCTTATGTTATCCCGTTTTTAGATGTGCAAAAGTGGTTCGGTGTATCCAGTTTGGCTGTGTTTTAAGCAAGTAGAGACCTTATGGCCTGATGTGGACAGTTTCCAAATGAGTTCTATTTTGTCCCATATTTAATATATGGTGGTTAGTGCTATCTGCATAATGACTTCCAATACTTACTGAATGGTCATTGTTCAGCTGTGCTATCAACTTGTTCCAGTTTCCATCATCATAGTTAACCCTATAGTATCCAGTCACATTGATGTTTGCCAGGAGCCAGGTGTCTGAAGTTGTTTGAAAATCATTTTGTCTCTCTGAAATTGATAGAAATTACATTATTTTTTATTATTATTATTATTATTTTATTTTTACTGTCTATAGTAAGTTATTGAGATGACAGAACACCCTCAAGTCTTAAATACAATTATTGGAGCATTCAGAAATCTTTAAAATACAGACTTTCCTGTTATGTGAACTAATGAGTGATATATATAATTATTAGGGGTTATCAAAATTTGCTTAGAATTGTAAGTGTAATATAATAAAATTGCAGATCATATTTATTACATGTGTGGCTAGTGAGATACCCCAGTATAATTTTAACGTTTTATTGTGTAAATTGTATAATTACTTTCATACTGTGCCATATCAGAATGAAAATAGTAAAATTTATCATTTTTATAAGGTAGGCATTATTTGCTTAAAAACAACAAACATTTAATTTTTGTGGAAAAACTGTAAAAAGAAATAATATATTATTTGGTTAATGGAAATGAAATAAAACACAGTACTACAAACCTTGGCGTTGTTGTAGCCAGAAATGTCCATTTCTGAAATTACTGGTAGTAAATGTGATAGGTACAATCCATACATAGCTGAAAGAATGTTGATAGAATATCATTATTACATTGGATTAAACAGCTATATATCACAGTGGGCACCACAATACTCTTCTGCTGTGCAGCACTGATGTCATAAGATCGATTCCCAGACAGTTTAATTTGAGGCCTTATCTGTGGAGTTTGTATGTTCCCTGTCTGTATGGGTTACTACCTAGTAGTTCAATATGTTACTAAATAAAATGGTGAATTTAGACTGTAAACAGAATGAATGGTGAATGGTTGTGTAAACATTGGAAAGCGCTACGTGAAATGTTTTTGCTATAAAAAAGACTGTTAATGAAAAAAAATAATCCCTCTACCACTGTTGATAATGAAGAATATTTGTTCTCTACTAGCACCACTAAACCATTAGTATCAAATAACATTTTAGCCTAGTGTTCCCATATTAGACTCATTGGGCCTGATTCAGACTTAAGAAGGAGCTTGAAAATAAGAGAGGAAAGTTACTCCTGGGCTAAACCATGTTGATTTCAGGGGGAGTCAAGTTAATTGTATTCTTTTCATGCAGAGATATATATTAATTGCTTACTGCACACAGATACTGAAACATCACCTCTCAACTCTAATACTGTTTGCAACAGATGAAATATGACTCCCCTGCAATCAACATGGTTTAGCCCAGGAGTAACTTTCCTCTCTTATTTTCAAGCTCCTATTTAAGTCTGAATCAGGCCCATTGACCGCAGGTTAGTGGACCGATTGCATTTTTTCAATTAAAATAGACTGCATTATGCTGTTTCCTCTGCTTTGAGATTCTTCTGCTGTCCACAGTGACCAGACCTATCTAGTTGTTTAATCTTTTATTGTAAACACTGCATATCTGTTCCACATGTTCATCACTGCAGTGCATTTTGTGACCCACTAACTTTACCAAACCAGTCTTGAGCAGGACACCAGGGGCCGGATTTGCTAAGGTCGGGTTTGTGAAACTCGCCGTAGTTTGCTTTTATTTGACGGCGAGTTGCAAGTTGACGAATTTACTATTGTCAACTAGCTGCAAAGTCGCCGTAGATGGCTGTTTTTTTAAACCGCTGTTGATCAAATTGCTCTGTCGATTTTTACCATTCAGAACATAGAAATTGCTGAATTTACTAAGGGGCGACTTTAAAACTCGCTGGAGAATGGCCCCAAAGTCGCCAGAGAAAATAGAGTCGGTTGCCATAGGTGAGTTTGCTGAACTCGATAGTAATTGGACCTGTATTATTCATGCTGGCTATAAAAGTCACCTCCAAAAATCAAGCAGCTGTTGCTAATTTGCATTTTGGATGCAATAGATATTTCAGTGAGCTTTGTGCATACAGGCTATATCATGGGAGCTGTGTCCCTGCTGATACCCCCACCAAGGCCACAGGAGCCTGATGAAGAAGAACACCACCAGCCCCTGGTTCACCGCAGGCAGCGCATACCACGTTATGTGCGTTTGTTTGCCCAATGTGTGGACCTTGACTCTCTGATCAGGTGGTTGTGCAATTGTTTCGCATCAGTCGCACAAACCTCTTGAGCCTTTATGAGCAGATGAGGAGGGATCTGGATTCACCTAAAATACCATTCATTCTTAAATGGATAAAATCCAGCCCTTTTTATCCTTGATATTTTATACAAGGACTTTAAAGTATACAGCTTATTATCCTCATTTAATAATAAATAATAAGCTGTATACTTTAAAGTCCTTGTATAAAATATCAAGGATAAAAAGGGCTGAATTTTATCCATTTAAGAATGAATGGTATTTTTTTATCTGATCCATAGAGAATAATGGGTTAATAAGGAGTTTTCAGACAATGTCTTTAGATTTCGTTATTATTTTACAATATTACACTAGTATGCATAATTTTAAGTAATGGCTTTTGTTTTGTTTTATGTCTGAATTGAATAAGTTTATTACCAAGTTAGGCTTTTCTCCGATCCCCGAATGTAGATGATCACTGACTGCACAGCTGCAGCCTAATGAATCTCAGTCGATACTACTTAAACAGCAGTGGACGGTTAGTCTTGATCCTTCTGATGAAATCGCATGCAGGCGATGAAACGCGTTAAGGAGACTATCCCCACCAACGTGCTCCAACGTTACCGACACTACTCAGAGGTCTGAACACTTTTTTGTGGTTTACGGCATCAGTGATTTTAAGCTTGCGGTGCACCCGAGACAGTACTGTGAAGATCCCGAGAAGCTTCGCGGCTCTGCTATCTTTCTGCGGTGCTCAGCTGCACCGGGACGCAATTACTACGTACAGGACCAGATATTGCACAGTAAGCAAGGAACCTAAAGAGGACACACTCTATGGAGGTATTTGCCTGATATATACAGAGCGCATTTTGTCAATTTCAGTCCCGGAGATTGCCTCCTTATCATCATCCACAGTCACCTTGCAATCTGCATTGTCCAACGTTATATCTATCTTGACACTTCCACCATCCACCAGAAAAGTTCGATCTCTAACTGTTTATTATCGGTTATCTATTTTTATAGATCTTTTACTCAACATTCTATGTATAATAAATGTTTTTGATATTTCAACTAACAGAAGCCATTGCATACTATATTATTTTTCTTATTATTTTCATTTTATTGCTATTTTCTTCTCCCAGCATACTATTAGTCACTCTTAGCGCTCATCAATATTTTGTATTTGTTATCAAAGATGTTCTGTGATGCTGTTTCTTAGAATCAATTTTCTAATACTTCATTCTTAGTTTGTTCTAATCTTGTGATAAGCATCTTCTTTAATATTTCATATTCTCATATAGATATAGTTCCCATATAGCAGTCTTATAACAATTAATTATTATCTTACTCAAATTCCGATGGACGAGTGATGACCGAGTCTGGATCTAAAAGGAAGTGTTGTTGTTTTATATCTCCATTTGTTGTATCTATTGTCACCACTGGAAATCCCATTTGCAGCACCCATGTGTTCATGATATCTTTCACACTCCTTGGAAGCGTTACTGAAGATTGATTATTAACGGCCTAGTAAAACAAAGTAAAGGGTTATGCTTTTGCGTATATGTCAAATTGATAATGAACAAGTAGCACATTTTAGTATTATGATAAAGTAACATAACATCTCATTGCAATGCTTGTAGAGCTTAAATTGACTAATGCAGCTTTAAATTAAAGCTTAGTACTGCAGTCCTCATTCCTCATTGTGCTACAAACATTACAGCACATGAATAGAGTACATAGCACTGCTTTTTCAAATCACATTATATACTTATATAAGTATATATGCCATTTACTATAGAAGGAACCCACATAGTATAACATACTCTCCAACATTTCAAGGCTAAAAAAGGTACACTTAAATCACCAAAGGAGGCGTGTCTTTACCACCAAGGAGTGTGTCCCCATTATAGTTAGTAAATGTTCTATGGTTTTCGTTCTTTGGTATCGGGACAGCAATCATTCTTTAATTTGTAAACACTTGGGTCAAATCCAGAACTAAGTACGTCAGCGAAGTTACACAAGCTGCTTGCGTAACTTCCACTGTTTGCACATTCTGAGCATGCACACGCCAGATGTTGTGCATTGTAACTCTGGCCGGTTGTAACAATTTCGTAACTACGTACAAAGGGGCGTGTCAGCCCTATGCTAGCTGTAAATACGCAATGGAGACGGAGGGAGGCATTTACATTGTACAGTATGGGCTGGGTTAGGCAGTTACGACCGTCAGGACGCTATGTACAGGCACGGTTACGCTTGGAAAAACCAAGGCAGAGTTTGGCAGTAGTAAATCAGCTAAATTACGAGCGACCGAGGGGAGTGCCCGGCGGAGCACATAATACTTACTATCACGTAAACACGCAACGAGAGCGCACCTAAAGCGCATTTATGTCTGGATCTGGTCCTTGGTGACTCTAATAATACTGGGCCTGATTCAGAGATCCGATATTAACGATAGTTAGGTGCGTATATTTAGGATCGGATCGATTTTGCATCAACTGCGCATGCGTAGTAATAGTGCAACGCCGTCTACGTTGAAGATAGGGTCGGAAATGCATTAAGGTCGGACTGTGAGTGCGGCCAAATAGGGCAAGTCAATGCAGGTCTAACTTTAGGTCCGGCCGCTGTTTGCAAGGGGAGGGACTGTTTATTCAGTGGGATGTAACCTGCTCCGACCTGCCACTTAGATGCATACATTTGCGATCCCATCGCCGACGGATCTCTGAATCAGGCCCTATGTGTCTTTAATCCCCCAGTATCCACCATCATGTCTCCAGCCCCCCAGTATCGGCAATCATGTTTCCAGTTCCCCAGTATCCCCCATCATGTCTCCAGCTCCCAAGTATCCACATTATGTTTCTCTAACCCCCCAGTATCCACCATCATGTCTCCAGGCCCCCAGTATCCACCATCATGTCTCCAGCCCCCCAGTATCGACAATCATGTTTCCAGTACCCCAGTATCCCCATCATGTCTCATGCCCCCCAGTATCCACCATCAGGTCTCCAGGCCCCCAGTATCCGCAATAATGTCACTGGCCCCCTCAGTATCCCCATCATCTCTCCAGCCTCCCTATATTATTTTACAAAATAATAGAAAGCAAAGAAAAAATTTGCTGTTGTGTAGGGAGTATTTACCTGCTGCATGAGCTTGCAGAGTAGGACTCCACAGTCTTTATCTACACTGGAGCTGACGTCATCCCGTCAGCATCAATGCATAGACAGACCGCAGAGGATCCTAGCACCTGCCACTTTCTTTCTCTTTAGACCTCAGAGGAGCCGCCTATTGCTTCTATTGAGATCAGGAAGGGTAAGTATCGGTGAAGTTTCTGGCTGAGCACCGACTGTGCCATTATCGGTACAGCCTCGGCTGGTACAGACCGTTAAAAAATGGTACTGTACTGGCCAAATCGGTATAGTTGGAGGGTATGGTATAATACTCAAAAACTAGGACAGACTGGGCTAACAGTCATATACTAGGCACTTGCAGAGTATAGCACCTGAAGGCTAGGACAAACTGGGCTCAACAGCCCTATACTAGGCACTTGCAGAGTATAATCATCCTAGGCTAGGACAGCTGGGCTTAGCAGCTCTATACCAGGAATCTGCAGAGTATAGTACCCCTAGGTTATCATAGACTGAATTTAGCAGCCCTATACCATCAACCTGCAGCATATAAAACTAAGAAACTAGGGTAGACTGGGCTCAACAACCCTATACCAGGGACTGGAGAGTATAATATTCCTGCCAATTTTAATACTCAGTGACTAGTACAGACTGGGCTGTTGACTCTATACTAGGAACCTGCAGAGTACTGTAACTCCTAAACTAAAGCAGACAGGAATGTAGCCCCTATACCATTAACCTGCAGAGTATTGTACTCCTAGGCTACAAAAGACTGAGCATGGTGACCCTATAACAGAAATGCACTTAGTATAATATGCCTAGACAAGGACAGACTAGACAGTGACCTAATACCAGGAACATGCAGAGTATGATACTCCTAGGATTGGATCCCCGCTCCCTGTTATGCATTGCTCTATCTAACAGCTGTAGCAGCTCATACAGAAACTTCCTGTATGAGCACTGCCTTCATACAGAAAGAGCGCCGCGGAGGAGGAAGGGAAGGTAAGGAAAAAGGGGAGAGGCTTGAGGCACATTATGTTGAATACTGGGGGTCGGCTGGAGGTACATAATGGGGAATACTGGGGGTCGGCTGGAGGCACATTATGGTTAATACTGGGGGTCGGCTGAAGACACATAATGGTGAATATTGAGGGAGGCTGGAGGCACATGATGGGGAATACTGAGGGGGGCTGGAGGCACATAATGGGGAATACTGAGGGGGGGCTGGAGGCACATGATGGAATACTGAGGGGGGCTTCAAATAAAAGTTGTGACGCCCCTGCCTAGCACAGTGTTACATATGGAATATTGAGCCAACATTTATTCATTTATTATTTTAAATAATTTTGATTTTTTTTTTTTTTAGTATTGATTTTTTGTTACTCATAAAAATATCATAGTTATTTGACAGTTACCAAATATAACCACTGACTTTATGTATAGTTGCTAGGCAGTAAACTTTATTAACATTTAATATGTCGATATTAATTGAGACCGCCTGATATTAGAATAGTCTAAATACATAATGATAATAGATGAAATTAGACATTCCCCTTCAGTAGAATTTGACAAACTCAAAAGTAATAACTTAAATTGCTTTTTTTGTACAGGTTACATTACACACATATTTAATGTCTATTTCTGATCATTTAGGAGCAGCACGGAGGCTCAATGAGTTATACTTGTGTCTCACAACGCTGAGGTCATGAGTTTGATTCTCACACTAGTCCTTATCTGTGTGCAGTTGTTTGGTGTCTGCGTGGGACCAAAAACATACTGGTAGGTTAATTGGCTCCCAACTATATATTAACCCTAGTATGTGTGTGTATGTATGTGTTAGGGACCTTAGTTTGTAGCTCCAATAGGGACATGGACTAATGTGAATGTGAAATATTCTCTGTAAAGCACTACGACTACGTAATCTGATAGCGCTATATAAAAACCTGTTAATAAATAAATAATATATCCTGTGTTATTTAGTGCTATCAAAGGTTTTTCTGTCACTGTGCTAACAATGGGCCAGATCCAGACCTAAGTGCACTTTAAGTTTGATCGCGTAGCGTATTTATGCAATCGTAAGTACTATGCACTCCCTCAGGCACTCCCCTCGGTCACTCGTAATTTAGCTATTTTACGACTACCAAACCCTACCTTAACTTTTTCAAGCGTAACCGCGCTCGTACGTAGTGCCTGGATGGACATAACACCCTAACCCAGCCCGTATTATACAATTTAAATGCCTCCCTCCGTCTACAAAGCGTTTTTCCAGGTGTCGTATGGATGACCCGCCCCTTCGTTCGTATTTACACTGAAGGTACGTATGATCAGAGTTACTATGCGTAACATCTGGCGCGCGCATGCACAGTACATACAAAACGTTTTTACGTCACCGGCTAGCGTAAATACGCTAGCATATGTAGCTCAGGATCTACCCCAATTACTCTAGATGAACATTATCCCTGATCAGTTAAACTGTGAATGCCCAGAACGCAAATATATACACAAAACCCATGGGCGACTGATTCACATACACAGACTAAGGACTGATGCACGCATCGGCACGGATTAAGTCCCGCATGTGTGGCTAGAGGGGCAAGACTCCTAATAGAAATGAGCTGCACACGGGCTACTAATATACATTATGGGCGTTCCAACAGAGAAGTTTGACGGACCTCTGGCGGCTATTATCACCCCGGGACTTTAGGTGCTCTGCCAGACTCATTCCCTGCTCCGTAGAGTCGTTCCTTGTTGTCTGCACATTGTATTTTATATATATGTTCATGTTTGTTGCCGATTGTCTATTAATTTGAAATTGGTTTTAAATAGTTTGATGTATTTTTAGTGATTCATTGTGTTTTACTTTATTTACATGTTTTGCTTTTATTTCTTTTTCCTATATGATGGAATATATGAGCGCTTTAACTACAAGCAATTGAAGGAAGTTATCACACCAGCCAGATCAGTTTTAGTTTTTTACCTGGGCTATATTTATTGTTTATATATTTATTTATTTATTTATTTTGAGCGCTGTGTAGCAGACCTATCCTTTATTTTCTACATTCCAACAGAGTTAGGACTGATTCACAAGTAGGAGCGCCTTGCCAAAAATAACATACACACAGAAAAAGTTAAGGAAGCCCTCGACCACTCATAAGTTGAAGAATTGTATTGTTTGCTGTGAGGTCTGTGCGTCTTCTTACTTAGTTTAGGCCACACCTGCTGCCTGTTTTTAATCAATGGATGTGTGTTTTTAAATGAAACAAATAAAGTCTTGTTTATTTAATCCTATGCTGATTTTACATTTTGTGCAAGGCTTTAACATTTTAAAGGAGTCATTTGGTTATAGTTCGTAAAGTATTTTTTATTTACTTTAAATTTTGTGAACAAACACCATTAAATTTACTTATATTTAACTGTATTGGTTGTTTGTGTTGTTTTTATTTTTTAAAGGCTTATTTTTAAATATTTTATGAAAGCCTATATATGTAGTAAATCATTTATGTGTATTGTTGTTCCCAGAGAACCGAGCCCACCAGAATTTGGGGATCTGAGGTGGGATCCGAGCACCGCTCCGATCTCCGCGCATGCCTCAGATGACGTCACCGAGGCCGAACTTCCAAATCCCGCGTAGGATCTTCCGGGTTTTGGAAGGACCGCACTATGGGAGCCCTGTAGGACCAAGCCTGTTACTGTGAATGGCAGTGACGGAACCTATACGGTCACAGCCATTTTACCAATACCGTAGGAGCCCTGTATTACCAGCGATTACGTGACCGCAGACCATTCCAGGGAGTGCCGCGGAGGAAGGAAGAAGAAAGGTAAGTAAATGAAGTTATGGAGGCTTGACATTAAGAGGCAGAAAATGGAGGCTGGACATTACAAGGTGCAGACGATGGAGGCTGGACATTAAGGGGCAGACAATGGAGGCTGGACATTAAAAGGGGCAGACAATGGAGGCTGGGCATTACAAGGGGCAGACAATGGAGGCTAGACATTATAAGGGGCACATATGGAGGCTGGACAAATAATAAAGAGGCAGTTAATGTTTAACGCTTAGCTGTGTGTACTGTGGGGCTGTGTATAGTGTGTTGGGCTATGTATACTGGGTTGGGCTGTGTATACTGGGTTGGGCTGTGTATACTAAGGGCACTGCTATACTGTGCGTGACCGATTGTCTTTTTTGCGGACCGATTTGTGCAATAATTGTGGGATAATGCCCCAAATATAATTTAAATTCTGTGATTTTAGCTGTTTTTATGATTTGAAAGAAAAAAAATTAGAACCAAAACCAAAACATACAAGAAAGGTTTTGGCAAAACCAAAACACGGAAAAAAATACAAAACCAAAACACGAAAAATGGCCAGGTGCACATCTCTATTGTTAAGTATATCATCATTACTCTTATTTCAATTTGTATTTTTAATCGTTACTTTTGTTTACATAAGTTAATGAAAGTTATGTGTTCTAGAAAATAAAATAATTCTTTACTTTTCCAAGTATGTTTTAATCATAAGCAATTACAAGCACCTAAATGCACAACCTGCAAAGTCTGCACGTACCTAATTATACGCAGGAAAGATTTACATCCTTACGTAGCACTCCTGACATAGGGGGAGTGGTTATCTGTTTTTTTTATTTTCTCTAAGTCGGTATTTTCACATACATATATTTAGGTAAGTTCTCAATTCAATATTAACTGTGAATCAGACCCATTGAGCTCCATTTACAAAGGTCGATTAGTCAAAATCGACCATAATCCTGGGATTACTCAATCGCCGTATTCACTAAAGGTAAAGTCACAGGACTTTAGCCTTTTTCAAAAGTGCCCAGCCAGACATCGCCATGGTGCTTTTTACAATGATTCACATACAAATCACCATATTCACAAAGCGCGTCTTCACACAATCGCCAAATTATTGCCTTCAAATCGCCGTTTACAAAAGCACCATGTAGTAGGGGTGCTTTTAGACAAATCCAAGTCAATTATGCATCCAGTCCTATATTACCTTTAAAAGGCAGTCCTAAATTGCAAGCAGCTGAGGGTTTGTGTGTTTCCGAATGGAGGGCATTTATGACTAATCTTTCTGTGCTTAGTAATGCTGGTGTGGCAGCTATTGCAGCAGCCACGCCAAGTTTGGAGGAGACTGACCATCACCAGCCCCAGGTTCAGCGCACGCATCGCATAATCCGACAGGTACATGTGTTTAGCATGCATTTGGACCTGGACTCCCTGTCTGACCAGGAGGTTGTGCAACTATTTAGGCTAAACTGTGCAAACCTCATGAGAGTTTACGAGTAGGTGAGGATGGATTTGGAACCACCAACAGGTCATTTACATGCATTGCCTGGAATGCATAAATGAATGCATGTCCTACACTTTCTGGCAACTGGTTCTTTCCAGGCTGTCACAGGGGGAGTGGTGGGACTTTCACAGCCCAGTTTTTCACATCACTTGACTCATGTGTTAAGTGCGCTAAAGAAACTTGCGCAAACATATATTTGCTTCCCAAGCCAGGAGTCACATTGGTACGCCCACAAGCTAGCATTCTATAGTATAGGATTTCCAAATGTCCCGGGTCCTATAGATTGCACTCATATCCCGCTGAGACCACCTTAAAGCAGAGCCTATGTCTATGTGAATAGGCACCATTATCATTCCCTCAATGTTCAGGTGGTCTGTGATGCTAACATGAAAATTTTGAGTGTATTTGCTGGCTACCCTGGGTCATGCCATGATTCCTATATTCTGAGGCCATCATCCCTGTATTCAAAATTTGAAACTGGACTAATGCCTGAGGGATGGCTGCTGGGTAAGTTATTTGTTTTTGTGAGGCAACTTGTGTGCATTTAAATACTAGGCCAGTGTTGCTCCTGGCTGACGACTCCTCTCTTGAATCCACATACTCCTGGGCAACACAAATATATTGAGGCACACATAGCCACTAGAGCAGTGATAGAACATACCTTTGGCCTCTCAAAAACAAAGTTCAGGTGTCTTGATAAATCTGGTGGTGTGTTGCTTTATAAGCCTGAAAAGGTTTCTGATATTATGCTTGTTTGTTGTCTCCTGCATAATGCCGCACTAAACCAACAATTCCCCTGACATTATAGCAGATGAGGAACAACTACAAGATGCCCCTTTACCATCTGGAAATTTTTACAGAGGGTGGGAGGCAGATTAGGGAAAATTGAATTAGGAATGTTTTTACATGCAAGTACTTTTTCCATATGTTATGTTTGTTCAAAAATACAACATGTGCCTGCATGTTTAGGGTTGTGGCAGTCATCTAATTTAAACTGTTAAAAAAAGGACTGTACAATATTGTTAGAGTATACTTTGTATTTCAACCAAAGATTTTGACGAAAACAAAACTTTAAGCTCAAATTCGCTTTATTTGAACACATACAAACCTGAATTAAATTTCAGAAATATATTTTTGCAAATGAAATTTAGCAACATATAACATTATTTTTGCATAAGTGTGTAATTTTTGCAAAAAATGGCCATGCACTTATTTTTTTTTACTCAAGGATTGGCATGTTACTGTTGTGGGATGTGCTGTGCCTATACCTCCTCTTGTGCGGATGCCACGTCGTGGCTGGGTGATTGCGGCTGAGCTGAGTAGTGTTGTGTGGCCACACTTGTCTCGGCACATGAAGAGGTAGGTTGGCCCGTTTGTTGCGGAATATTGCTGATCATTTGAGCAGAAAGAGGCATTAAATGTGCATTTAGTTCCCGCCTTATATTATTAGATGTTTCCAGTGCACTGGTATTTTGGGCAATTAGGATGTTCTGTTGAAGCCAGCCTATTGAAACCTAAATTACAGATAACGTTTGCACGTTTTACAACATTTAAGATCCACCTCATTGAGGAACAATGAATATGTGTGAAGGTTTCCTGGGTTCCTTCTATCCGCTGCATGGTTTCAGAAACTGAATGCAGCACATTGGAGGCTATATTTAGAGGTGTTGTTTGCTGTGTTCAGGATTAGCCAGAGTGGTATGTTTCTCTTGTGTAGGAGTTATGTCTTGCAGGTCCAGAGTTACTATTTGATTTCCTCCTTCTTTCTCCGCACAGGATCCCAGGATGGCTGTTCAAACACACTTTCTGGATGTGTTTCTTCTGCAATGCAAAATGAAAGGTTAGAATGTATTTTTTTATATATTTGTAATGTACATATTTTCTTCAGGACAACTTACAATTTTTTTTATTTAATTTTTTTGTTTTTAATAACATTTTCAGGGGGTCTTTTAGTCATATTAATTATAACGCACATTTCGACATGTTAAACTCTACATAGATGGATAAAATGGATAGGCCATAAAGTAATGATTTTTCTTTTTATAACCTCCAGAAACATAGATTTGGAAGATTTTGCTGACAAGTGACATGACCTTACTCACCATGAACAATTTCCTCTGATGCAGAACTGAGAGTATCTGGGGTGTCTTCTGGCTCAGAATCACGTGCCTGTGATGGTCCGACAACTGTAAAGATTGAAAGAATACAGACATGTTTAAATACTATGATAGGTCAACACACACAAGAATTCAAAGCATTGAACCATGGAATCTGTTCCTCCATTCGAAGCATAGACATAGACAGAACCTCACCGTTGAATAGGTCCCGCACTTGATCCTCATATGCTTTGTAAGAGAATCATTTTGCAGAACCTCCACCCGTGCGATTTACTGCTAGTCGTTTGGCCGACCAATAGCATGGACCAATGGACCAATAGCATTCACACTGTCCAGCACCTGGCTCCAGAGATTCCGCTTGTGTGTATAAGATGTGGTGGCAGCTTGTTCCCCAAGCACTTCATAAATAGGAAGAACTGCCTCGACCAGGGCACAGTTCTTCTGGCACAGTTATCCGCTTTTAGTTTTGCACGGTGCAGCAGCCGCAACTTGACCACTGTGATTGTCATCAGCGACAGCATCAGGTTGCTGAGATGGCCCAGGATTAGACATGATGAAACTATGGATTTAAAAAAGGACACAAAATCACTATCATACTCACCATATTCAATACTCTGTGTACAAATAAATACATACATGATGTGATATTATGGTTTTTACATTTTACTAGTTTTCCTTTAAATGTTTTATGTTATAAGCATTTTCACAAATAAAAGTCATGACTGAAAATAAAGTCTAAATACAAAGTGCTGCGCTAGACAGTACTAAACAAAAAAACACTACTGGGAACACTAAAAATGTAAAATAAAATAAGTATAGAAATTTATTAATATTGCACAAGGAAATAGATATGTAATAATAAATAAAGGGAGTTAAACCAAGGTCCACAGCTCCAAAGATAATTTTCCAAAGCTATGGTTATGAAAAAAATAGTAGGTATACATACATATTTGCCCCAATGGGTGTAAAAGATAGTGTTTATCCAATATCTCAGGAACTAATTAGTGGAACGCCGGTTCCTCAGTATCCTGGCATGTAAACACCTATTGATTTTTCCAAAGTATTTACTAAAAGAGGTGTTGATAGAAACTTTCTCTTAGGATAGAAACTTTCTCTTAGTAGAGATGTAGATTAAGAGTATCCTCAAAGTACTCAGTTAACAAAATAAAAGTTAGATAAATTTCTGACCCTGCTGGCGGGTGCGCGTCCGCGCCGGCCAGCTGTAGCTGTAGATATAGCGGCTGTTTTGTTCAAGGAATGTCATCTCCTTTCCTGCATATGAACAGAGGTCTTTTTGTAAAGGGAGTAGATAGCGGCTGTTCTGCTACAGAAACTCTGTATAAACGGAGGCCTTTTTCGAAGAGGGAGTGGACTTAGGGGTCTATTTACAAAGATCATTTTAGTGCAATAGGGCCAGTTTTCACTTCAAAACTGGCCCTATCACATTAAAATGAAGTGGACCATATTTACAGAACGTCGGAGCGGAGTTTTACACTCCGCTCCCGGCGTCAGACTAACGCTAGCTCAGGCTGGCATTAGTGACAATTATTCTGGCGATGTCCCCATATACCCTTCTTTTCCTCCCCCCAATAGCTGTTATTAGAGGGAGGAAAAGGAGGGAATGTATGGGGAGACCGTCGGAATACATCACAATAGTGCCCTAGTTAAAAAAAAAATAATAATAAAAAAACAAACCCCATAGAAAATAGGAATAATCATTACTCACCTGTCCAGGCGTCCCGTCGGGCTGCAGCTGTCCGATCCTGGCATGAATACACTGCACATGAGCAGTGCCCCGTTTCTCATGTCCTGCGCATGTGCAGTGTTTCTCATGTCGGCACTGAATTGAGAGATACTGCGCATGTGCAGTACTTCATTCAGGGATCGCACGGAGGAGAAGCACAGCACCGACCCGCGGCTCATCGCAGGACCTCGGAGGTGGGGTGAGTATTAGTAAATCATGTGAAGGAAGCTGCCAGGCTCGCTGCGATGATAAGCGAGCCTGATGCAGCTTCCTTCACAGGGAACGAGGAAGGTAAGTAAATAGACCCCTTAATGTATTGGAAAAGCACCATATTAAGCTGTGCTGTCCTGTGCTGTGCTGTGCTGTGCTGTCCTGTGCTGTGCTGTCCTGTGCTGTGCTTGCTGTCCTGTGCTGTGCTATCCTGTGCTGTGCTGTCCTGTCCTGTGCTGTGCTGTCCTGTGCTGTGCTGTCCTGTGCTGTGCTGTGTTGTCCTGTGCTGTGCTGTCCTGTGCCTTGACCAGCAGCATCTTTTCACCTGAAAACGGTCTTTATCTCATGAAAACGAAGGCATCCTTGTTTTATAAATGGAGCCCTTGGACACAAAGCTGCATTAAGTATGGCTTCTTTGTGCCAGTACACAATGGGCTATATTTACAAATAATAAAATTTCCCCCGAAGCGAAGCTGCTCCAGGCTCGCCTGTGTTCGCGGTGAGCCTGGCAGCTTCCCCTTTAAAATTTACAAATACTCACCCCTTCGCCGAGGTCCCTCGAAGTCCTCTGCCGGCATGCGCAGAGACTTCAAAACCGCACTTAGAAAATTGCAGCCCAAATATGAAAGCCCACTGCGCATGCGCAGGGTCTTCATATCGGGGCCGGAGTCTTCTAAGTCGGACGCGTCTCCCGGACAGGTGAGTTTTGTATTTTTTTATATTATTGTAATGTTTTAATGTTGTTTTTTATTTTTTTTATTAAAAAAAAAAAAACTAATTTATCAGGGTAAGAAATCTATCTAACTTTTGTTTT
Organism: Limnodynastes dumerilii; assembly: GCA_011038615.1. Taxonomy (NCBI): domain Eukaryota; kingdom Metazoa; phylum Chordata; class Amphibia; order Anura; family Limnodynastidae; genus Limnodynastes; species Limnodynastes dumerilii. Next base: position 798,226 of record WWET01000269.1, on the reverse strand, counting down.
TTTAACTGAGTACTGTGAGGATACTCATATATATCCTATACTGCATATCTATCTATCTATCTATCTATCTATCTATCTATCTATCTATCTATCTATCTATCTATCTGTCTATCTATCTGATATACTACATCTCTACTAAGAGAAAGTTTCTATCGACACCACTTTTAGTAAATACTTTGGGAGAATCAATAGGTGTTTACATGCCAGGATACTGAGGAACTGGAGTTAAACTAATTAGTTTCTGAGATATTGGATAAACACTATCTTTTACACCCATTGGGGCAAATATGTATGCATACCTACTATTTTTTTCATAACCATCACTTTGGAAAATTATCTTTGGAGCTGTGGACCTTGGTTCAACTCATTTTATTCATTATTACATATCTATTTCCTTGTGCAATATTGTCATATTGACTAAATTTCTATACTTATTTTATTTACTTTATTTTTAATTTTATGTACTTAATAAAGTGTGTTATTTTATCAAAAGTATAGTGTTCCCAGTAGTTTTCCCTTTTCTGTTTAGGACTGTCTAGCGCAGCACTTTGTATAGAGACTTTGACTTTAGGATTAGCTTCCTTAAGTGCAGCATCTCAGCCAGTACCTTTGTGTTACTTCTCACATTTTGGTGCCATATAAGGATTTTTTTTGTTTTTGTTTTTTACTTCACTGAAAATAAAAAGGCTGATTTTGCATGCATATTTTGCAAGGCAATGTGTGTGTGTGTGTGTGTGTGTGTGTGTGATAAAAATCTTTTACTTAGAATGTTAGTTAAAAAAAACATATAGGTATAAGATGCATAAAATATGGGCATTGAAAGTTTACACTTGGTAGGGGTTACATGTTGATTCATTGCACAAATATAATTCACAATCATGAAGAGTAGATAAATAGCATGTACTTACATTGCCTAATGTTGGTCCAAGATTTGACAGCAGACTACTGGTATTGGCTGGGAAAGCGCTCTCTCTCTCTCTCTCTCTCTCTCTCTCTCTCTCTCTCTCCTCCAACTATTCTTTCAATCAAAATGGAGGCTCAAAAAACTTTATATAGACTTTGTACAGCGTCATCTCGCGGGACTTGATGAAAGCGCAGCGATTATGGCAAAAATCCCGGGATTTTAAAGAAAAAGCTCACAGTTTGAAATTAACATTATAAAACCAGAATGGAAGCTGCTCAATCAATTTATTAAGTAAATGTTAAACAGGTGCATGAAAGGCAGGGGGTAACCTAATTAACATTAGAAAGATAGAAATCGCGGTGCTCTTTAAGCAATGAGTGCCACGCTTTTTAGAAAAGGAAATCGGCGGGTATCAACGGCGCTTTTAAATTCCAGAGCAAAAACACAGATTAGTAAATGCGGCGATTAAAAAAAAAAAAAAAAAAACGACCAAAAAGCGTGGCGATGCCTGGCAATTGCTGATCACTTTTAAAAAGCGCCCTTTGTAAATGATGCCCATTAACTCTAAAAGTTCTATATGTTACTTCTAACACAAGTATCTGAACTTACCCACTGCAAGTGAGTCCACAGGTCATCATACACCGTATTGTCATATTCAAAAGCTTTCAGATATGTCTAGAGGAATGAAACAATCTTTTATTTTTAATTCAGTATTCAGACTTTTTACAGATCTGGGATACGGTACGATTCAGTTTTAAAAAATCTATATATTTTTACTACAGTCCATTTTAATCCAATTCATAGCTTATAAACATCCCATTACCTTGTGTTCTGTGTCGCTGAAGCTGCTCTGTTGCCTGCACGTGGCACACTGCCTGCTGACGTCCTGTCCATCTATATGTAATAGTCTGTATAGTTGCTTAAATAACCTGTTTCCGACCATCTATATTCTGGTCATCCTACCTTTTACTCTTACATTAAACCTGTTGGCTACTCCATGTACTTCATGTAAGGGGCTACAGTAAAAGCATCATTCATGTATTATAATGTTAATTGAGCAGTCAAAGATAATTATTTCATAGGTATATAGGTGTATCTAACTAACAAACCTAACTATGAGAGCTTTTCTTTAAATGCCAGATGCACACTTTTATGATTTGTGTACACAGTGCATGATAATCAAATCGAGTCTTTAAACCTAATGGGATTGTCACAGCATCATTCAGATATGTATAAAAACCGTCTGTTTTCATTATTGCGCAAGTGCATTGTGCACCATTTTGTTGGCATGCCAAAAAATCGGACCTATGATTGATCAGTCCTATAACTGTAACTATCCCTGAACTATGAATGTAAAAATATGTTGTATTGAGGTGATACTTACATTCAATCCATTTACAAATAGAGGTTCAGTGAGGAATGTAGACAACATCCGAATTACTGTTGCACCCTAAAATAAAAGATTTGTGTAAATATAAAGATATTAAAATTATATTAACACAGTGTTACATGTCGGCTGCAACAGCCAGGCATGCCGCCTACTCACCCCTCCGGTCTCTCCCCAACAAGCCAGTCACTGCTTATAAACAAGCGCCCACATGGAGCGCCGCCGCAGCCTCAGGCGGGCACACGAGGGCACCACCTAGTTACAGTGTCTATGGATGCTCTCCCATGCTGGGGAGGCGTCCTGTCATTACAGGGAGGCTGGTTTTGCTGCTGGCCTATCAGAGGTTAGCAGCCTCTATATCAGTACGGCGCTGCTGCTCTGGCAGTGTCGGTTATAAATTCATCCCAGTCTCTGTGCCTGTTGCTTTGCTCTTTCTCTCTGCCTTGGTTTTCTTGAGTGCCCCATATTGTTCCTGCCCTTTTGCCATTGTTTCTAGAGTGCCCATCTCCCTTCTCTCCCCACCTTTGTGTTTTGTCCTACTGGTGTTAACCCCTTCTCTCCTGAAGTGCCTGTTTCTGTTAAACCCTCTGGGGGTTCCTGCTGTTTGTGTGAGTGTGTGACTGCATTTGTCCGTTTTGTTTGTCTAGTCTGTCCTGTCTCCCACTCTCTCATCCATTGTCTCTGTTCCGTGTTTCTTGTTGTTTTGTCACTGATCAGGCTCTACTGATTCTGTCTTTTCCCACTTCCTGCTCTTTCTTGCTTCTCTCCTTCCTGTCTCCATCTTTTGCTCCTCCTTCCTCTCCTTGGCATAGCTCCAGGGGCCACGACCTGCAAAGTTGCCTGCAGCTCAGACTATCCCCACCATTAGGGGCTCTAGTGAACACCAGGTCCTCGTTAGACTCTGCTCCCTGGTTGCATCATCCACATCACTAGAACCCTGGTGCTCCATGTCTGGTCTCCTGCTTCTTGCCGACTGCCAGCACCATAACATTATAACTGGCCAACAACAGGTTACTACACCTACAGTAACATGGATGCTACTGCTGAGGCCATCAACACCCTTATTGTCCAGGTGTCCAATCTGGGCCAGATTGTCCAGAATTTAACTGCCCAGGTCCAGTCTCAGGACAAGGCTATTGCCTCTCTGCGACCATCCACCGCCTCCTCTTCAGCTTCTACACCTGATCCATCTCAGGCTCTGATGGACATCAAAGATAACCTTCCTGACCACTTTTCCGGAGAAAGGTCCCAATTTTCCCTCTTCAAGGAGAGTTGCAAGCTGTATTTTTAGCTGAGACCTAACTCTTTGGGTACGGAGTTTCAGAAGGTGGGACTAGTCATCACTCTTCTTCAGGAGGGCCTGGGCCTTCAGCCTCTCTCCAGACGATCCGGCTTGACAGTCCATCGATGTCTTGGGCCTCCTTTATGACAACTCGGACAACTTGGCTATGGCTGAGGTCAAGCTCCATGCCTTGTGTCAGGGATGAAGATCCACAGAGGAGTATAGTGCAGAATTTTGGCGGTGGGCCAACGATTCAGAATGGAATGACCCACCTCTCCGGAGCCAGTTCCGCATCAGACTTTCCGAACAAATTAAACATGGTCTGGTCCAGTACCCCACACCCAAGACTCAGGATGACCTTATGCACCTAGCAATAAAGGTCGACTGTCACTTGAAGGAGCATCGTATGGAGAAAGATCCCCCAGCAGCCTTATTCTCCACTCATGTGCCTCCGGAGTGTATACCGCTTGAGGAACCGATGCAGATAGGTTCCTTTCGTCTGTCTAAACAAGAGAAGTCGCGGCGTCACCTGATGGGTCTGTGTCTATACTGAGGTGGAAAGGCTCACAGAGCAGATAACTGTCCCAACAAGCCGGCTCCTCCGGGAAGCGTCTAACCCACCTGGAGAGGGAAGGGCTCCATCTGGGTATTCATCTCATTACCTCTAAGAATTCCCTTCTAGACCCTGCCAGCCTGAACCTTGGTAACTGTAGGGTCGACCTGCTCGCCTTTATTGACTCAGGGGCAGCAGGTAATTTCTCGGACATTAGCCTGGCCCGTTCCCTGGGCATCGGTGCCAAGATCATTACTCCACCTCTAACAGCTTGCGACTTGTATGGAAGGCTGTTGTCGGATGGCTTTATTCAGAAGAGTACCTCATCGTTACGTCTGTCTATTGGCATGTGCCATACTGACTATTTGGAATTCCTTCTCATCCGTTGCCCTTCGGCTCAGTTGGTTCTTGGTCATCCGTGGCTTCATAACCCTGTAATAAACTGGTCTAAAGGGAAGATTGTCAGCTGTAGCAAATTTTGTTCGGACCTGCACCTCCCGACCCATTCGACTAGGACAGACTTCAGTTTCCAGTATTCTTCCTCAATACGCTGACTTCTCAGATGTCTTCTCTGATCAGGTCTCGAAGAGCTTCTTCCTCATCGTTCTTCGGGTTGTGCCTGGGTAGACTGCATTCTCTCTCTTGGCCTGAAGAGTCTGCCATGGAAGATTATATCCAGGACAATCTCTGCAAGATATTCATTCGACCTTCCAAGTTACCAACTGGTGCCGGGTTCTTCTTTGTGGCCAAGAAAGAGGATTCACTAAGGCCTTGCATCGATTATTATTGCCTTAACAAGATCACCATAAGAAATACTTTTTGACTGCCTAAGAGGAGCTGTAATTTGCTTGAAAATTGACCTTCATGGTGCCTACAACCTTGTGAGAATTCAAGAGGTCGATGAGTGGAAGACGGCATTCAATACCCACTCTGGGCACTACGAGTATCTTGTTATGCCTTTTGGTCTCTGCAACGCACCAGCTGTTTTTCAAGACCTGATTAATGAAATCCTTCGAGAATATCTGGGAAGATTTGTCGTGGTATATCTCGATGACATCCTCATCTTCTCTCAGGACTTGGGGCCTGATCCTGAGCTACGGCCGCCGTCGCTAGTACGGCGGCCGTAGCTCTAATGCGCATGCGCCGGCCAGATGTTGGGCGGCGTTACTTCACAAGCTGATCGGCGATTGCTTGACGATTGTTCCGTCTACAAAGATAAAACACAGTTTTAGTAAATATGAACGAAAACATACATTAAATAGGGACAAGCTCTGTGTGTTTGTGTTTATTAAATGTGTGTGTACAGTGGAATATTTTAAATGTAAGGAAAGCCCGCAAAAGCGTGAAACTCGCATAACAGTGCACGCGCTCGCGTGCGTGCGCTTGCGTTCACATTTTCTTGCACTTTTGCGGTCTTTGGGCCTGATCCAGAACAACGATGTAGCGCTGAGCGTGCTAACGCTCAGCGTTACATCGCTGACTCCCCCCTGGCACTCCCCCTGTGCGGGCGTATGGCCCCTTCCTTACGCCGGGCGAAGCTAGGGTAGCCTTCACCCGGCGTAAGGAAGGGGCCATACGCCCGCACAGGGGGAGTGCCAGGGGGGAGTCAGCGATGTAACGCTGAGCGTTAGCACGCTCAGCGCTACATCGTTGATCTGGATCAGGCCCTTGGACTCTCACCGTCAACATGTCCACCTAGTTCTTTCCCGCCTTCGTGAACATCACCTCTATGCCAAGCTCAAAAAATGTTTGAGGTGAGGAAGGTTACGTTCTTAGGCTACATCACCTCTCCTGATGGCTTCTACATGGACCCAGCCAACGTAAAGGCCATTGTGGATTGGGTTCAGCCTTGCAACCTGAAGGCTACTAAGCACTTCCTGGGTTTCGCTAAGTACTCTGGTTGCTTCATTCGAGGTCTTTCTATGCTCATCACTTCTATCTCGGATCTCACCAAGAAAGGAGCCGATCCCAGATGATGGCCTCGAACGCTGTCCAGGCCTTTCAGGCTCTCAAAAAGTATTTTGTCTCAGTACCCATTCTTCGGCATCCTGACCCGGATTTAACCTTTATTGTGGAGGTGGATGCTTCTGACATCAGGGCCGCGGTCGCCCTTTCACAACAAGATCCAGTAGACAATAAGTCTTACCCTTGTGCATACATCTCCAGAAAAATCTCTGGAAGAACCTGGCTTATATTGAAGCCGCCAAAAGACTGACTCCCAGACAGGCCTTATTCTTTACCCATTTCAATTTTATTATTACCTTCCAACCTGGCTCCAAAAACAAAAGAGCGGATGCTTTGTCCTTTGCTCTTTTTCTCCTGAGCATGCTCCCACCACTCCCTCCCCTGTCCATTGTGCCTGCCGTATCCATCATCATGGGATTCACACAGGATTTATATGCCCTTATCCTGAAAGCACAGGAGCAGGGGCCTCAACCACCTAACCGCCTTTTTATACCTGAGAACCTAAGGAAGTCAGTACTTTTTGAGATGCCCTCTTGGAAGACAGCAGGTTATCCCATTGTTCAGAAGACCCTTGATCTTTTATCTTGTAACTTTTGGTGGCCTGCCATGTCCAAAGAAGTCAGAAGAATTTATCAAGTCCTATACCATTTGCACCCAAAATAAATCTCCTCGTTCTTCTCCTGTGGGTCTCCTTCATCCATTGGCTATCCCTAAACGTCCTTGGACCCATTTCTCGATGGATTTTGTCACGGAACTTCCAAGATCTTCCGGTAATACAGTTATTTGGGTCGTTGTTGTTACACTCTGTCAGAGTAACTTTGACAGCATCTAACCTTGTGCCTTACATGATGGTCTTTAGGACCTAGCATCCCGGACTGCACTGTTTAAATAGCTTTCCCCCAGTGATAGCGTGTGGGTCCCTGCGTCTAGCCTGCTATTTGTATCATGTGCCTTGTGCTTCTGTTTCCGTATGCTGTTTTCCATTCACCCTGTTACCCTTACCTTCTCCCGGTCCTCGTGTTGTCCTGTTTGTCCGCCTGTGTGTTTGCTCATGCTGGCGGTATCTCACTTCGGGGAGGGCCATCAGCCTCGCTCTCTGTCTCTCGGTGTTTGAGTCCTGGTCATCTGACTCCAACTCCATTCTGTGTTTACCATCTGCCAGAGTGTGTGCGCTGTGTTTAGAGCTTACTCCAGCAGCTCTCAGTGTATTCAGCTACATTCTGTGTTTGTCATCTGCCAGAGTGTGTGTGTTGTGTTCAGAATTCACTCCAGCAACTCTCAGTGTATCCAGCTACATTCTGTGTTTGTCATCTGGCAGCGTGTGTGTGTGTTGTGTTTAGAGCTAACTCCAGCAACTCTTTATACTCCCAGCTCCATTCTGATTCTACCACCTGTCAGAGTGTGTATGCTGTGTATCCTGTGTACCCGGTAGCTCCCCGCATCTCGGCTACTTTCTCAGCTCCCTCTTCCCCTTTGGGGGTCTGTTTAGCTCAGGGCTTAACATTAAAATAGGCCAGTCTTTCCTGTACGGCTATTCAGCCTCTCTTTCTGTATCCATTACCTACCTCTGGTCTCTGCCCTGTTGGTACACCTGTTGTATGTCTGGCCCTACTCAGAGCTTACCAATAGGGAAGTCTACCCCCTCCTGTTTGTCAGTAGTGCTCCTCATTATTCTGACTATTTATCTCTGGTACCTACTATATCAGTACGTGTGTTATACCTGGGTACCCGTAACAGTTGTAGACCGCTTTAGCAAGATGGCCCCCTTTGTGCCTCTGGAAGGACTGCCATTGGCTCAGCAACTAGCCGACTTGTTTGCCAAGCACATCCATCCGTCTTCATTATCTTCCTTCAAATGTTGTCTCTGACAGAGGATCTCAGTTTGTTGCTTGCTTCTGGAGAGCCTTTTGTAAATTTCTGCATATCTGTTAGTCTTTCTTCAAGATATCGGGGCAGATCCAGAACAATGCTTCCGTGCGAATTTACGCCTGGCGGATACGTATAAACGCGATTTGGTATGTACAGTGCATGCGCACGACAGATGATACCCTACGTAACGTAATGTAACTGTGAGCTTATCGGCCATTCACATATCAGTAGCGTAAATTTGTTCGAATGGGCGTGCCAATTTTACGTTATCCATAAGTAAGCTTAAAATACACAATGTAGGCGGAGTTTGCATTTAAATTGTACAGTATTGGCGTGCTTGGCTGCGTAACTCAGCGCTGCCTATAAGTACGCATGTGGACATGAGCGGTTATGCTGAGAAAAGTTAAGGTAGGGTTTGAAAAGCGGAAATCGGCCAAAGTACGTACATTCAAGGGGTGTGTCTAGGGGTGTGTATAGAAGGTTCGCAAATACGCTATGCTAGTAAACAGATTGCAAGCTTAGTTCTGTATCTACCCCATCATCCTCAATCTAATAGGCAGACGGAATGATTAAACCAAAACCTAGAGCAATTTCTTCGTTGCTACTCTTCTAAGTTTCAAGACAATTGGTCACAGAATCTGTCATGGGCTGAATTTGCATACAACAATGCTACTGCCACCAAAGTTTCTCCATTCTTCTGCATTTGGGGGTATCATCCAAGAGCTAATTCTTTTCTATAGCCTGAGCTGGACCAGAATTCTGATTCTCGGGAGATCACCAGGAACATCAGATCTGTCTGGTAAATGGTGACAGACGCACTTCATCATGGGGCCATTTCTTCCAAGACCAAGGCTGACCATTTAAAGGATTGCTGGTTCTTTTAGGGTGGATGATAAGGTCTGGTAATCCACAAAGAATATCCGCATTTGTGAACCGTGCAAGAAGCTGGGCTGTCGCTTTATTGGTCGTACGGAACGCTGAACTGCGCAAGCGCTTTAAGGTAGGCTTATGGCAGCGTAAGCTGCCATAAAGCCCTCACGAGAAAGGGGAGTGACAGGGGGCGTGCACTCCCCTCTCTCTCTCGGACGAAGAGACCCCCGCGTGTACGGAAGCGTGCGGGGGTCTGGATCCAGTCCTATGTATGAAAGCAGAGCATGTTAGTAAACTAGATATAATTAGTTGCACACCCAGGATTGGGGGATGCCTGGTATCACTCATAAAAAACAAATACTTTAGTGTGTTTACATTGTAAAACATGTTATTATTATTAATATAATAAAAATAATAATAATAAATATAGATTGTAACTGCTGGTCCCATTAGGGAAATTACCAAATATTTGTTAAATCAGTGGATTACATAAAATTATCCAGCATTATATCTTTAACTCACAATCTTTATATTTACATAATTTTCACTTATATGTGAATCACTAAGTTTTAAAACCTGCCTTAAAATATTCTGTGTTTGCAAATGAAAATAGACATATTTTGCTTACTAAGAAAACTTAACATTCACCTGTTTGTAGAGACTATCTCACCTTTCTATAGGCAATGGAATCAAATAGTCCACTTATTTCTGCTGGAGTGTTCACTTCATCTTCTTTTGATGTGAGTGGATGGGAAGAGGCCAAAGCATCGACAGCCATCACTCTGTGTATAGAATTTACTATCAGGTCTTTCTGTAGGGGTCAGATTATAACATAGGCACAAGTTATATTCATGTTCAGTCAATATTTACATCATTCAATGCACTTCTGGAATAACAAGTCCTTCATATACATATTCATTGGATACAAAGGCTGATTGAACATTAGATTAAGAGATTCATTTTGTTTCACCCTAAAGGACTGTATCTTGAAAGAATGTGTAAGACCAACCTAACCGATACAGTATACACAAAATTTCAACCACTGGTGTAAGTTTGTTGTAAATGTAATAAATGAAGAGAGTGGTGAGCATCTATTTAATGAAGACGATGTGTTGCCAACAAGTAGTCCTGAACAGGTCATTATTTGACAGTAACCCTTGGAGGTATTACAGCCAGTGTGAAGTCTGTGAAGTAAGACAAGCTTGACAATCCAGTGCAAGAGCAGAGAAAGTCCCTCTGAAGGGGATCTACGTAGGGCCTTCTCCTCAAGGTCATAATGGGGCATGGTCATGATGGTTTCTACTCTATGGATGGATGTAAACCTCAGTTGACCCTTGTATCATGGTTTACATAAGTATATAATGTTAGCAAACACACTAACATGTAAGTAACATGTAAATCCACGACAGATTTAATCTGGTACAAAAAGGTTTGTTCATCATAGTAATGTATGCTTGTTTTTACAGTCTTTACCAGGTGTAATATCATTTCTAATAGTAGTTATCGGCAATATTGTGACCGGATCCAGATCTCTGTGTGACATTAGACTTACAGAAGTTGGGTGTTCATTTAATGGATATTCTAGCATACAGAACTGAGTTCCATAACCCAGGAGATCTGTCCGTGGGGAGTTCTGTTACATCCGCATGCCTAATCCCCACAAGGGGGTAGAGTTAGGCATGCAGATTAGGATTAGTAGGTGGCAGTAGGCACTTTCGCACAGGTCTCCGTTTGGGTGAACACAGATCCCTCGGAGAACTTAAGGCTGGGTTTTCGACGCATAAGTTGTCCAAAGGCTGCACGTGAGAAATGAGTGACACGGGAGGTCACTTCTCTCCTGTGTGCGGACTTCCAGACCTCGTCTGTATGGAACACACATGCTGGTCTGGATCAGGCACATGGAGTGGTAACTTTCTTCACCAGTTAAATAACTAAAAGAAAGTTAGAAATTACTGAAACATTGGTGGACTTTTTCATACACGATTTAATAGGTATAATTCTAGGTAAGACAGGAAAAATAATGACATTAAGGCTGAGGTGTAAAGCAAATAAAATATCTGACCGCCATTGGTTAGTGATTACTGATACTTGCTGTTTATTTGTGGGATAAGTACAAGTCAGCACACTGAATGTGTCTGAGTGGTAAGAGCTATAATTGGGCCCTAGCTTTTCACCCCATTATATAGGAAATGGCTCTACTATTGTTAGGTTTATTACATGACAGCATTCATTTTGGGATAATACATCAAAAAGAACGTATTTGGTTGTCACTGGTTAGTGATTACTGATACTTTTGCTTACGAGCTCTCCATCCTGCACAGACCTGATATTGGAAATACACTGATATATGAGGTATATGAGTTTAGCTAAATCCCTTCACTATACTTGAGAATACTAAACTATATCAATGCTAATACTTGTAACCAGTGGTCAGAGTAGAAATCCATAAGTGATGGTATGAAAAAAATAGAGATAATAAAAGTAAATGGAGAATTTTAGTTTGTCAATCACATCAGTGGTGGTATGAAATACCCCTGTATACTGCCCCACCCCCAGCTCTGCTTGTAACCTCAATCATCATATAGATTTTAGTTTTCTGCTACAACAGATCTTGGACCATATTCAAAGATACGAGTGAGTTAGATGCGGACAGATCCGCCCTCCCCCTCCCACTTCTACCTAAGCACACCCCAAGGCAGCATTACGGCGCCTCTTTCTAATCAAACTACTCCGTGCGGTCTTTAAAGGAGGAAATCTACGTACCTAACTGATAGGTCATTTAATAAAGATCCGCACCTGAGAAGTGTCTGCTTCTTAGGTGTGAAGACGGTGCCTTATGTTTATTATGATAAGAAATAAAAACGTACTATATTCCATTCTGGTTCTGCAAAGTCTGCCCCAAGATATTCTACGTAGGAAGCAAAACCTTCATTCAGCCACAGATCATTCCACCATCGAACTGTCACCAGATTCCCAAACCACTAAAATAGGTCCAAAAACAAAACAAAACAAAACAATAAAACAATGTATTATGTTGAATATGTCCAGCAGTGTGAAAAATAGAAAAAGAAACGATGCATTAATTTGTATAATTACAATATACTGTATGCCTATTCCCACACATATAATTCTGCCGTCATTTGTAAAACCGTGCCTGAGTAAATAACAATTGGGCTACAAAACCTGAAGAGCCTGAATACTTCCCTGCTGGGATGGATGAACAATTTTCCTCAGAGAATTCTGTGATATATATATATATATATATATATAAATNTCCTTTCCTTTCTGCTTCTAAATGCCAAATAGCAGCCTGCTCTGTCTACGTGTGTGCTGACTATCAACTCACCTCTTTCAAGTATAACTGTCACCTATGTCACACAGTCTTCATGAATGTATGATCTGTTCTGTAACTGATCTGTAATGCAGTATGATTTGGCTATATACAATATAAGACGTTTGTTATTTATGTGGTTAATGCTATGAAATGATGAAATTGAAATAATTTGTTACTTGATAATTCAATCCTTTGTCCTTTGTCACTAGTTTGGTTTCAGGAATGATACAAATACTTCTGGTGTTAGTATTTATGTAGGATTAGCAGTGACATTCTTGTCGTATGAAAAAGTTGTGATAATGGCATGTTGTGAATTTAAAGCACTATTATGTGGCATAATCTGAACAATATGGTACATTCTTTGTGTGTATATTTATATTTTTTATTAATCACATGAATAATTTTGAATTCCTTCCCCTCTTTAAAAATCCTGCTTATGGCAGTGTAGCTTTTCACAATAACGTTCCATTTTTTTTTTTTTTATATTGTGTAGTTTGGGTACTGCTGAATTGTAAAGTGGTCTCTAGCAGGAGCAGTGCTGTATGTGAATGCTATATAGACGTTTTTCCCTGTGGGCCATATTCAGAGCTCCGGCCGCAATGCAATTGAGGCCGGAGGTTTGAGAAATGTGCTACTGCGCATGCGCAGTAATTTTGTAACGTAATCTACGTTACTTCTTGCAACGTAGATTGCGTATACGCTGTCTTTAAGACCGCGTATACGTAATCTACGTTGCAAGAAGTAAGCTCTGAATATGGCCATGTACTACCACGATCCACTTGATAATAGTAAAACCATGTTCAGTAGTTAAATAACTTTTTCTGTCTCTATCTATTATTTTAAATGGGGGCAGTTTACAAATCTGCAGTATGAGAACGCAACTAAGAAGGTCCTAAGTACAGCAGAGTTGCACATTATGTGTAATGCCTATAAAAACCTCCAGATATTACTTTGCAAATGAAAAGAGACTTAAACCCAATAACTCTCGATAAAGAACACCGACAACAGTTAAATTGTTTAAAATAGAAATTTTACTCTTTACTTTTTATTTCTGCTTTGTTTTCTTGTTTTCACTTTTTTTTTTAACCCTTGTTTTGCTCTCCATCAAAAGAGAATATCAGTATCATAAATCATGTTCCATACAAATGTTTAACTATATAAGATTTCTGTAATGTGTTAAAATAAAGAATTTTCAAATTTAATAAAGGGTGCACAATTACCTTAAAATAATTACTGGCTATGAATCAGGTGTACAATGCTCAATGTAAACTATGAATGGTACCATAAAGTAATTAATTGCGATTAATGAAAGACACAAATTCAGGTAATATTAGAGAATAATAATTTACTATTAAGCAATTTTTATGTAGTCAGTTAGATTAACACTTCTAATAACAAATCACATCAAACGCACTCATATTCATTTACAGGCTATTTTACTATAAATCAGTTTAAAAAAAATAGAGAATATAAAGGATCATGTACTACCGAATAGTTCTACACAAGCAAACTAACAAACAGTTTTAGATAGGGAGTATAATTACTTTCTAAATTATTATTGAATAATTTAAGGAAGTACTAATAAATCAAATACTTTGATTAATGGTGCAACTAATCAATCTAATGCATCAATGTATACTTTTCCTATGACTGACTAAATGGTTGCATTAGAACTAGTAACAGTCCAATGTGGAATATTTACACAAGAGTCTTTCCATGTTGACAATTCATAGGAAATAATTAATTATAGTTCTGGTTCTTACTGAAAAGCCAACCCACTGTTCCACACTAAGGGCCGGATTCAGATCTAATAACGGCAGGACACCTACGCACGCAAGGTGCGTAAATGTCCTGCCTTCACTGGAGGGCACATGCGCCCTCCAGATGTTACGCTAGGGTTACTATAGTAACCCTAGTGTAGCAACAATCGGACGAAACTTAACTAAAGCAGGCGGGGGGAAGCATGGTAAGTGTACAGTGTGGGAGGGGGCTCCCACACTGTAGCGGATCAGCGGTCGTACGGACCGCTG
>WWET01000269.1:756526-770565 GCA_011038615.1 Limnodynastes dumerilii | reverse complement strand
CCCCTCTGGATTATACTTGAAAGACCTTTTGTTGGATTTTCTTTACTTTGGATTACTACTATCCAGGCACAGTGTTTCTATATATACCTTTCTAACTACTACCCAGGCTCCATACGCCAGGGAGCCAACCTTGGAATATTCGCGGCCCTGATTTAATATCAGTTGCGATAGGTATCCTCTAACTGTCATCTTCAGATACAGACACTGGGATCTTATATATATTGAATTGAATAAAAAAGGGGGGTGGCGTCTGTAAGCGCTCTATCTCCATAATAAGCACCAAGGATTTTCAATTTGAATTCAAAACTAGGCACTACTTATAAAACCAAAAAGAATAATAAGGGGCTGCTCTCTTAAAGCCACTGAAAATATAACTTGCTGCTCAAAACAAGTTATGAAAGTAAAACATGTATACAGGATGTAGAGGGGGAGGAGAACCTCAATAATTGTGCTAATTAGATGAATAAACAAAACAGATAATATCTCTCAAACCATATAAATAATTTAGCATAAAGATCCAATTGTTTATTGCAAGCTTCTAATTCATCACAGTTTCTTTTCACCCTACAGAATTGGGAGTAGGGAATATTTTCCTTCCATCGTCGTAAGTGTCCACTCTTAAAGTGGAGATAACTATAACTACATCAAACCTGTTGACACAAATAGCTATCTCCACTTTAAGGGGTATATTTACAAAAGTCGATTTATTAAAGTGATTTGAAATCGACCGATATCGACGCGATTTTTTAGCAAAAATCGTGGTATTCACTAACAGACGCTTTTTAAACGCAATTTTAAATCGCCATCGATATGCATCGACTTTTCAAGGGCTAAATCGCTGTGTTTTTTTATAGAAAAATCGCCGTCGCTTTCTGTTTTTGAAAAAAAAATCACAAGTGCAGCATGTTTGGAATGCTTAGCATGGCATTGTAGCAATATCAACGTCAGAATGTTAAGCCTCCCAAAAAGAAAAACAATGTGAAAAAAAACATAAACAAATACATTTACATACATTTAGTAATGACCATTCGGATACTAGAGGGAACCCTTTTATAGAAATAATAATATTAATAATATTATCTATAAAAAAATATTTTCTATAAAAGGGTGCCCTCTACTGACCAAATGGTCATTAGTAGCAGCGCCGAAGAAGAGGAAAGCCTGTCCACAGGGCAAGTGCCAGAAGAGGCCGAAGAGCAGAAGGAAGGACCTTCAAGCAACCGGACAAGATTCTTCAAGCAACTGGAGAAGATTATCTGCAAAGAAAGAAGAAACTACAAGCAACTATTCCCAAGAATGATGACAGCTAAACGGTGAGTGTGAAATAATTTTATTTACTTTATGCAACATACATTAGTTTAAAAAACATTTAGTACAAAACAGGGTGGCTTACATTGAAAGTGCCCCACACACAAGGCGCTTTGTTTTTCTGCGATGTGCCGACGAACTAAGGGCGATTTACTCAAATCGCCTTTAGTGAATATGGCGAAATGTATTTTTTAAAAGGCAAACATCTGGACGATTTCTGTCCAGCGATGTTTGCCAGGTCGATTTTGCAAAAGGCAAAAGTCCTGCAACTTTGCCTTTAGAGACCTGGACTTTGGTCTATTTTTGCAAAATCGACTTTTGTAAAGAGTGGACACTTACGACGATGGAAGGAAAATATTCCCTACTCCCAATTCTGTAGGGTGAAAAGAAAGTGTGATGAATTAGAAGCTAACAGCTTGATCACTATTCATTCATCGGAATATCCCGACATGTTTACCAATGGAAGCATCCCATTTTCATGACAATATCACGCTCTTTTCATTTACTGACTCACATTGTATGTCATTATTCCCAAATATTTTTTGACCCCTAATACTGTTTGCAACAGATGAAATATGACTCCCCTGAAATCAACATGGTTTAGCCCTTGAGTAACTAAGTTCATGCACTTAACAAGGTCTGGATCCAGCCCATAGTCCTTTGTCTTATATGTTTATATTTTATGTATGGAATGAAAGTTTTACTAGGTCATTTAATTACCACGAACCTGATGACCGCATAACTATGCACCGAGAAAAAACTGTCAATCACCTAAGCCCTTAAATAGATGCCCTGGATGAGAACCTTTTTCTGATCTTTGATTCATCACCCCTGAGGAAGTCCTGAAGGGTACACTCTTATCTGAAACGCATTGGGACAATTTATATACAATTACCTTTGAAGCTGACCTTCTCCCGAGCCTGGTGAAACGCTGATGGCTGCAAAAGGAGAGAAGACAGATACCCTCACACAGCCAGACTGAGACCTGGACCCCCCAGACGGGAGTTATTGGCAGCTAAGACTATTTTTTGTCTTTTAATGCATTACTTTTTATTGTACATGGTACGCATATTTTATATCTTTAAATAATAATATGTTTATTTTCTAATGCACCATGGTCTGGTGATTTCCTTCCCTTTTCCTTATATTTGGGTCATACTGCATATATGGATCAGCAACAAAATTCACTGTCTATGAGCCTAAAATCAAGGGTACACACAAAACGCATATATCGACCAAAACGTTATCCAAGATTACCTTATTGACAATATTGCACTATGATCTTTTTCCTATTTTTCTATCTCATTTATGTGGTTTGAGAGATATTTTCTGGTTTGTTTATTCATCTAATTAGCACATTATTAAGGTGCCCCTCCCCCTTCACATTCTATATATATATATATATGTGTGTGTGTGTGTGTGTGTGTGTGTGTGATAAACAATTAATAGTACACACAATGCTAATACTGAGCACACATATAGAATCAATTAATATATATTCCCTGCCTTCGGAGGAAGCACCACAGGTTTCAGTTGGCAATAAATCCATTTATAGAACTTATAGATATTAAAAGGTTCTTATTCTTCTTCACTATAGGCAGAATAAGATGTTAGATGTTAATATTCTTTCCAATTGTTATGCACAAAAGGTTAGTGAGAAGTGAATAATCACGGCAAATAGGGCAAGATGATATAGCCTCCACTGGTGTATTCATTAAATGAATGAGAACAGTCCCCATATTAACTGGCTTTGGATTTTACCCTTATATAGGGAAGTTCTCATTTGCACCTGTTGTACTTGAGTGCGTGTTCTAAGTCATTACTTGGATGGCTGGTCCGGTGGTTATCTGAGAGATGCTGCGGGCACTTGTCATCCTTGTAATAAGAGTCCTGTGGGTTAATGGTGTCCTGGAGTTTACTACACTCATGACAGTGGAGTCCTCGTTTGCTTCCCACTTTACTGTTAGTATCCGTAGGCATTCAATACCGAGACAGTTCAATGCAGACAATGCAAACTTATGTGCCTCAGTATATGATTACATAGCAGGGTGAATGTAATGAACGCTTATGCTTATACGAATGCTTATGCTTATACGAATGCTTGTACTTATACTGATGCCATTTTCCATTGTTAGCAATGCCAACATAATGTAACAAAATAGAGGTTTTAGTGCTGTATGGTGTACTTAGATACACTTATAACCTTCCCCTTCAGCCCTAACCCTATCCTTACACTTCTTCAGCCCTAACCCACCATGACCCACAGCCTAACCCTAACCTTCCTCTTAAGTCTTAACCCTACATTCTTGAGTCCTATCCCTAAACCTCCTTTCTTAAGCTCTAACCCTAAACTTAGCCCGAGCCACAGCCGCTACAACCTGAGCCCTAACCCTAACTTCAGGCCTCCACAGTGTGTCTGCCACAGTTTAGTTTATGGGAACGGGTCAAAATAGGTTCCTGTTCCCAATAGCAATTTTCTCATTGTCGAGCATTTCAAACATTGTACACTCGCCATTTAGCTGGCGGCTGTATCATGCTCAAGATACAAATCTCCTCCTGATTGGTTAATGGAAACATAATTAATTACTACAGTACATGTTTAAGAAAACACACTTGAAAGTTGTCTGTAAAGGTGTAACAGAAATGGAAAGAGAATTAACTTATTCTAACACCTAGTGCAATAAAACAATAATAAGTTTATAAGAATGTAACACTTTGGGCTAGATTTACTACTGCGGAAAAAGAAAAATGGAGATATTGCCCACAGCAACCAATCAAATTCTACCTGACATTCTCTATTAAGTAATAGGAAAGTGAAAGCTAGAATCTCTTTGGTCATTATGGGCAACATCTCCACTTTTCCCGCAGTTTAGTAAATCTAGCCCTTTGCCTTATTGATTACCATGTGAGAATTTGAATGTTGCTATCACTGTTTCAATCAATGTCATGTGGTTTATCCAGGGTTGCCAAATTTTCAAATCTTTCCCCTAAGAGATCCCAGAAGGAAGAGATAGACGCTGATACAGGGGTGTGGCTTAATAACGCAAATTGTGTCATTAAGCCCCAGCCCTTTCCAGCACTGCCTTAATTTATAGTGTTCCAGGGGGTTGATGATGAAAATCGCGCCATCAAGTCCCACCCATTCCTCGTAACACTAGAGATTATTATTATGAGAGGCCCCCCCCCCTCTGCCTCTCATGTGGGAAATTTGACTGCTCTGGGATACCGGGAGAACTGCCCAAATTTCTAGGTAACTCTGTGTTTTATCACATGTTCTAGCAATAAAGGACTGAATCATTCAAGATTGGGAGAAGAAGAATGTCCACTGACTCTCAGCTCCCCAAAAATATGGAGTATAAATTAATTTCCAACCTCGTCTGGGACTTCAGTAAAAAAGTGATGTAATTTGCCGCAATTCACATAATAGCGGATACTAGATCTGGGAATCAAAGTTAAAGTCATAAATATAACAGGAGATAAGCCAAAGTTCACAATATCATAGGTTCAATGTCAGGAAACAAACTTAAAGTCAATGTTGAAAGCAAACAGGAATCTTTGGAAGACACAGGACTCTATGGTAGATCAAAGCAACAATGAAAAAGACTGTACACTGAGCAAACTTGAAACCGCTGCTTGTTGACATCCATTTGGCCGTGCATCAGAAATTATACCCGAAAAGAGGTGAAGCCTCTAACTTAGGCAAATCTGGAATGTGGCCGACTCTAGAAGAAATATTACTTGTGGGGATAATTGCAGAGAATAGTGCTATGAGACATGTGATTGTGTTATACATTATTTACTCAGCCCACAAAATATGTCTCCATTGTATATAAGCAATGGTAAGATGAGACAGAGGGTTGTTGTCAGTATAAATACATTGCAACAATTTGGCACCAGTGACTGTGATTCCTGTGTCACTGATACTCTTATTATTTAATTCTTTGTAATCCCTGGCTAAAGGAAACTAATTGACTCACATTTTAGACATGTAAATAATTACTTTTCATTTTGGCAATCAATTGCAACTGCTAATTATTATTTTTTTTTGTTGCATTTGTTATTTTCTGTACATATATTATCAGAATACTAGGAGTCAGATTTACTAAGCTATGGGAAAGGAAAGGTGCAGATGTTGCCAAAGGCAACCAACCAGATTCTAGCTGACATTTTCTAGTATACAATAGGAAAGTGAGAGCTAGCATATGATTGATTGTTACGGGCAATATCTCCACTTTTCCTTTCCTGCAGCTTAGCAAATCTAGTCCTGGATCTGGTCTAAAATGGTTAATTTATTTTAAATAGACAGTTAGCAATTGTCAATTTGTATACCCATGACTGCAGAAATGTGTTTACTGTACATCCTTACCCATCTATAGATATGATATCCCTAGATATGACTCTGTATTTTCTTGTACTCCAGTGCTCTGTTTGCACGCATAGAACCGCATCTTTAGGGCGGACATTGTTCGAATCTAAAATGTGGTCGCCAATCACTTGAGTATTTGCACAACGTTCTGCCTCTCATTAGTCGGACATGACATCACTTCCCAATGAGCTGAGCCCTTCAGCTGTCCAATGAGCACTTCAACCTGCTGCTGGTCACTCAAAGGGTACAAACGGAACATGGATGTCATTTTACTTTTAAATTCAGTGAAAGTATTTCCTTCAGTGCATGTAGGTGGGGAGCCATGGAGCTCCAAAATAGTATGGAAGAGTGATCGGATTCATCTGGGCCATAGCTGGAGCTGGCGGATCACCTCCACTAGTAGAGGGTGCTGGTGAGGATGGGCGGTCAGTCGACATGTTCTCTTCAAGTTTTCCAATCTCTTCACATTGGACTCCGATAGATATGAGATTACCTGATCTGACTCGGGTTCTTCTTTCCGTTTGTGAGAGTGGTGGGAAAACTTGTGAGACAGGACACCAGCAAAAAGCTTGTAAAACACAGATTTAATAGAATATCGTTAGGGTCTAATTTCTTAGAACTAGCGAGAAGAAAAGTAAATCTCCACTAGACTTGCGTATAAAATGAACCTAGGTAAGCCGAATTCTAATAGTTACACAAATCAGTACAATTTAACAATAAATACAATGCACCAATTAATACGATGCACATAGTAATACAGTATACTATGAGTTAAATTCCATGTATGAAAACACACAATAAATAAGTCAAATTTAAATAATTATTCCAATCAGTATAATTTACCAGTCAATACAATGAGATAAATAGCCAGAGTAGAAGGTGCACTATGTGGTTGCGGCCGTGTTGGAGCTTTTATAATTACCAGAAAGGCATAATAAGATTATTTTGTAATCCAAATCGGTTGCCACTGATAATTTCTTGACAGCTATAATTAATTACAAACTCTACTTAGAATATGGGTAAGGGCCCGCAAGGAAGTTTCTCCTGAGGTAAGGTTTTGCTCCAATGCTTGGCGATGACAAATTTTAAATTTTAAATGCTGACTGTGACAGGATTTTCTATCTTTAATGTTGACTGTGACAGGTTTTCTGACAGGACTTATATCTTTATCAATTGACTGTGACAGGATTTATGACAGAACTTGTGACAGTATTTGTGACAGGATTTATGACAGGTTTTGTGTCTTTACAATTTCTCACACTGCCTTACTCTGCTTCCCCTCTTGTCAGCTGCTCACCTGACCCCTGCGGTCTGTCACCTCACTGTCACACTCTGAGTACTGACTGCAGTAAACTTTATTCACGGGCTACTTCTATAAAGGTGGAAACCTTGTTCTCAATCTTCTTGCTCCTGCCGAACGCTAACCGCCTGTCACTCTCCCTTAATACAGATCTCCTGCGGTCCCCGCCGTCCCTGCACTGCTTTCTTCACTCTTCGTCACTGCGAGACAAAAAAAACACACTGCTCCCGGGCTATTCTCTCAGTTGACCCATGCCACACACAGAACAATAGCTCCTCCCATCACAGCTGGATTGGTAGAAGGAATGACCAAGGCTAGATGGTTAGATGTGCCTAATGTTGCCATGGAAACTTTAAGAGCCCATAGTCTGAATGCAGCTCTCCAAGCTGGGAAGTTAGTCACATTACCAGACATTACTAGCATTGTAAAATGTCTTGGTGCAAAAACAGTTTGTGACAGAGCACTGCAATGTGCAAGAAAATAGAGTCATATCTTGGGATATCACATCCCTCTGTGCCGAAATGATGCGTGTCCTCACGCTAACAAAGAGAGTCTCATTGGGAGAAGTTTACAGAATGTCCCAAAATTAAATATTTTTTTAAGTTTAACATCAAAATAAATAAAGGATATATTAACTATTTCTAACATTTTATATCACAGTAATACAATCAGAAAAATGTAAACAGTAGCAATAAGTTCTCTGCTGACCACTCTATTGTCTATAATGCTCAGGCAATTTTCCTTTGGTTCTTCTAGTCGAACGCCATACCTCATCATCTGTAGGGGCATCCTCAATGATTTTGTGGACCACTGATGGATTTCAGACTTCCTGACTCATGAATCCTGAAACCATGGGCCAATACATACTCATTACCAGGCTTAACGGGTTTTCTGACAGTAAAAGTGTATCTTGATTTGGATGTACAGATGGACAGTCAATTATCAACTCAGATGCTTTGGGTTGAACAAGACAGTTTTAGTTGATCTCTATGTACTATTTTTGGCGTTCCTCCACCTTCTCTCCCAATTTGAAAGACTGTGATCTCTGGGTTGGGTACCGCGAGAATTGTGTACGAGTCAGGTTCCCATTGATAATCCAGTTTACAGTGTCGATGGTGATGTAGTTTCCAAACTGAATTTCACATGGCAAGTGGTATAGCATGAGCATCTTGATCGTAGCGGTTCTTCTGTCGATTACGGTTAAGAGCCATACACTAATCTACATTTGCCTGGGCGACGTTCTATCTATGCTTGTGTTTTATCACCCAATCAGTGTGAAAGAGAGATTTTTCAGCACTCTCAGAATTTCCAGTTGAATGTTGGCTGGTAATCTACCGTGTCGGCCATACAGCAAATAATATGTGGTGTAAACTGTGTTATTATACACAAATATCAGTTCGGCCAGCAAGGTGGGCCACTCTCGCCTTTGAGAAGGGGGTACAGCTTGCAGCATGTTAATTACAGCCTGGTTCATTCTGTCACAGAACCCATTACCTTGTGGATGATAAGCGATGGTGCATAGCTTTGTGCATCCATACAATCGAAAAAGCTCCTGGAAAAGTAAGGCTTCAAACGCAGGGCTTGATCTGTGAGGATACTGGTGGGATATCCATAAGGGCAGACAAAGGCTCACCAGACAATTTCCGCTGTTGTTTTGGCAGTGAGGTCTCGAGCTGGCAGGACAGCGGCAAATTTGGTATAATGATCAATGATGGTTATGGCATATTAGTACCCTGAGCTGCTCATCTCCAGCGATGACGATGGAATGTAACGATGCCTTTTCTGCAAACGGTGTTGGTCTTCTTACAGTACAACTAATATCAGATTTGTATCAGTTCTTCATGTCTTGACACATGTTTCTCCAGTAAAACTTCATGCGTAAATTTGATTCCGTCTTTTGGCAGCCGAAGTGGCCCGAATGATCATGATATATGTTATTGTGTTGTCATTTTATCCCCCTCTACCTTTTTCTACATTCACACAGATCCTCCCCATGGAGGGGAGTATCGGGGAATCACACATTGGATACCACCTCAATGGATTTGATTATTTTATGAACATTTTTACCAGTACAATTATTGGATGTTACACCATTGGATTGACTTTTATATTTGTATAGACCATTCTTACCACCACCCCAAGATCACACTTAGCTCTATTTCACACACTACCACATCTTATTCTATTGGTATTATTAAGAGATTGGCAGATCTCTGGTGTTGTGGAACAGCGGCAGAGAATCCCAGCACTATACCCTCCTCCATATTTTCTTTAATAGGTCATGATATGCTTTCAAATGAAATTGATCTTGGTATGTGGTACCACTAATTGTTCCACCAATAGATGGATCTTAGGGTCAGTGCTCGTTGCAAAAGTTAGCATCCTCGTAGGACTAATCTATTTCTCTGTCACGACAATTCGATCAACTCTAGATAGGCAGCTTATCTCTCAGTTCTGGTCAAACCCTGATGGGAGATTAACCACTTCTTCACCCAACGCAGCACCAGACTTTCCTCTTGCCAGACGGCCTATTCTCCATCTATCTTTCCTTCTTGGGCACTTTGTAGCCCAGCAGCAACACGAGGCATGGTTTATCCTTCAGGCTTATCCCATTTCTCCTCTTGCTCTCCCTTGTCGGTAGGTAAGCGGGATAAGGCATGGCATTCGTATTACTCCACCCACTTCTGTACTCCATTTTACCGATAATTGGCTAACCATGAGGAGCAGTGCTGTTCCAGGGCTCCCAACTGATTGGCCGACTAATGGGCGAGTGGATTGCAATCCGTGACTGCTACAAAGGGTGTGGCTGCAAGATAATCTCTGAATTTCTCAGACACAGCCCACAAAATGCAAGGAATTCTAGTTTGTAGGCACTGTAGTTGGCATCATTCCATTCAGTTGGGCATACGATGCGGCTAGCATAGACAATTATATGTTCCTGACCGTCCTGAAGTTGAGCAAAGTAGGCTAACACAGGGGCCTCGGTCAGGATTTTCTTCAGGCAGTCGAATGCGACTTGTCGCTCAGTTGTCCACTCAACGCAAATTCTCTTATTGTAGCTATCCTTTGGGATCCCTCCTAATATTGCCAGTAGAGGAGCTGCGACTTTGGCAAAGACTTTAATGAACCGCCTATAATACGCCATGAATCCAAGGAACCATCGAACATCCTTGACTGTCTGAGGAATGGGCCATTCCAATACAGCCTTAATCTTCTCGGAGTCTGCTGTGACTTTCTTATATGCATATATACATGACCAGAAGTAAAAGATAAGAGCAAAACAGGTGCAGTCTCCTGACCTTCATCCCAGATATGCTAATAGTAATAATGATGGGGTAGATCCAGAACTACGTTTGCCGTACGTTTATTCGCGGAGCGTATTTTCGTGCGCGTAAATTCGTTACACTCCCCTCGGCACACCCCTTGCACGGACGTATTTTGTTAAGATATGCTTTCCAAACCTTACCTTAACTTTTTCCAACTTTTTCCAAGCACGCCCATACTGTACACTTTAAATACAACCTCCCGCCTACTTCATGTATTTCAGACGTATTTTGTTGAAACGTAAAATTGGCACGCCCACTTGTAAGTATTTACGTGACACATACGTGAATGGCCCATACGTTCACAGTTACGCTACGTTAATGTGCATATTTTCTATGGTGCGCATGCGCAGTGCGTACAAAACAGCGGTTTTACGTCTCAGCCACGCGTAAATTCGCTCCGAGGCGTTGTTCTGGATCAGGCCCGATATCAGTAAATCACTGTAATCCACCCACTGTATAGGGAATATATATATAAAAATGGAATGAAAGCGCACCAACTTTACTGGATAATCATATGAAGGTGCAGTGCAGAAAGCAGTAAAGCACATAGTCTAACTAAACCCTAAATGCAACTACTCCAAGTGTTGCAATCAGCACACCAAAAAATAATCAAAAAGGATGTGGTCACAAAATATAAAAAAGAGGAAACTATCAATAGAATCATCAAGGCTTTGAAAACAGGGACCACGGTAGGAATATAAAAACATAGAAAAAGGTGCTCATCCAAATTTTGGAAAAAACATCCAAATACTGCCAGGTCTATCAGGTAGTGAAAACAACCTAGATCATATCACAGCTATCCCCCCCAAGAGCTTAGATCAATCATGTCTTGCTGCACTGGCTCACTAGTTTAAATAGTTTAAATATCACCACAGGTGTGATACTGACCGCCATCACTAGCCAGCGTGCATGCAATCAGAGACCAGAAACCCAGGTTGCCTAATTCCTATCCGGTCACTCGTTAGTGTACACAGCCTGGCAGTCATTTGATTACCGAAAGTGTCATGATGCCAGCTGACCATCGGGTTTGTACATACCAATGTGCCAGACTTAAAAATAAGGAAAAACAACAAGTGCATAGTATCAAAAGAAAAATAGGACAAACAAATATATAATAAGTGTTAACATGACCAAATCTGCTAACCGCCTATCCACTGAAGCCACTGTTAATGTAAAACACAACCATATAAAAAGAGATCATTTACAACTCCAAGAGGTCACTTGAAAAAATAAACAAATAAAATAAAATTATAAATGTGTGTGTGTGTGTGGTAACTAGTTATCTATATAGACACTAAATATCAATATACACTAAAGAGAAAATAATAGATGCCTTTAATGAATAAAAGCACAAACACACACTGCCATTAAATACAAATGTTCCAAACACAAGTTTAAATTGTGATCTATAGAGTATTGTGGTGTAGAAAGAACACAGCTCTGTCAGTACACTTCCATCCTGTCCTATATCTCTCTCCACTCTTCCTGAACTGACCCCTCTCTGTCTCTGTCTCTCTCTCTTTCTCTCTCTCTCACACGCACACACCACTATCAATACACTTCCATCCTGTCCTGCCTCTCTCCACTCTATTCAGTGCAAGGCTCACTGCACCTCGCTGCGAGCCTTGCACATGTTTTCGATGAAGTTACAATTTTTAACCACGATGATCCGCGGGACTTTCACCAGCATCGAGTGAAGAAGAAGTGTCCACGCATGCGCAGTAGCTGTCTTTTGGGACTTAAAAACTTTTATGTTCCAAAAGGCAAGCAACAATGCGCATGTGTGGGACTCCGAGGCAGAAGCGACGCTGGGACAGGTAAGTAAACTGTTTATTTGTATTGTTCTTTTTTTTATTATTATTTTAAAGTATTTTTATTAATAATTTACTAATTAATGTATATACATTTTTTTTTGTACATTTTTATTTGTGTTTTGTATCTCCCGATATATACCCCCTTTTCCTCCCCCTAATAACAGCTATTAGGGGAAGGAAAAGGGGGATATATGGGGGGACTTCTGTAATACCTACCCTAACGCCATCTTCAGATGGCATTATTTAACTTGTCGGCGCGATTGTTAAAATCCATGCCAACACTTTGTAATTACAACGATCAGCGATTGTGACTGCAGAAGTTTTGTAAATTGTGGACACATCATTTTCAGAGATAAAGACCATTTTCAGGTGTAAAATGGTCTTTATCACCTGAAAACGATATAGTAAATGGAGCCCATAGTGTCACTTTCCTCAGGGACATACAACAAGTGCAAAGAACATCAACCAGACATAATTCACCACCCCATGATGCTTACATGCCGAATGCTGGACCGGCGCCGTTCGCACCCGTAAACTGCTTCAGGCCCCCCCCCTATAGGTGTGTCGGATAGTTGCTATGGCGATATGACGCCACCGCCGTCACTCCTCTACTCAGCCCTCCGTGCAGAGTGGGGTGGATCCATGATCCCAGTTGCTAAGGACGCCTGACAACGGTCCTGCGCGCCTTCCTGTGAATATCAATAAAGACCAACATGTCAAATAAAGAATCAATAACATAGATCCAAGTCTCATCATAAGTCTATAAATCCAAAATACAATTTGCAATCTGGCTTACTCACCAAGGAAAAACAAAACAATTAAGGAAAGTCCAAAACAAATTGGGAAGAGAATAGATCTATCTAATGAAATCTCCATTAAATCAAAAAAATATATAAAAAATGTTAATGCAAGGAAACAGTCGATCATCAACCACAGGATGTTAGCAAGTCACCATCAGTGTCTCATAGGCGTTCATACATCGTGTTAATAATTAAAATTGACACATTGTTTTTTGACTATAAGTAGCAGTTTTTACAGTGGACTGTCAGTGAACTGTTCCGTATATATATATATATATAGACATGTACTCACGAGAATAAGGTAAGTCATGTTGGTTATAAAGAGCTACACAAAAATCATCTACAGTGTGTGTACACTTTTACAATTCTTCTGATGGCCAAAACATAAAAAGTTCCTTTCATAATCCTTTTGATGTCCACAGTTTTAGTAATATCTTCACTGGATATTTCACTATTCTGTATTATCTTGGGGTTTGTTATGTGTTGTGGGTGTGGCATACAAGTTGTGTTAGTTGTGTTAGTTGTGTTTGAGTGTGTGTGTGTATAACTATGGGCTCTATTTACTATCATTAGCTAATAATAGCAACTAGGTTCGCTGCACCCCACAGTGAGCTTAGCAGGACCGTGGGGAGTATTTATTAATACTTACCCCTCCGACGAGGTCCCACGAAGTCAGCGAACCTTTCGTTAACATCGTAGTCCTGGTGCATGCGTAGTAGATGCCTTTTGGGACTTCGAAAATTTCAAGTCTGAAAAGGCAACTAAATGTGCATGCGCCGGGATTAGAGTCAGAGGCGCGCCCAGTCAGGTAAGTTTTATAGCTTCGGTTTCTATTTTTTTGTGGTTTTTTTTATTAAATATGTTTATTAGTAAAAAATTGGTTAGAAATAGTTCATGTATATTATTTTATATATTTTTTTTTACATAGATTTTAATGTTTTTGGGCCTGATTCGAAGCGAATTTACGCATGGCGGAGACGTAAAACCGCTGTTTAGAACGCAATGCGCATGCGCACCATAGAAAATACGCACATTAACGTAGCATAATTGTGAACGTATGGGCCATTCACGTATGTGTCACATAAATACTTACGTGTGGGCGTGCCAATTTTACGTTACTCCAAA
>WWET01000269.1:740165-755881 GCA_011038615.1 Limnodynastes dumerilii | reverse complement strand
ACAGGAGAGGAGAATGTATGAACGCTGCTAATCTGTAAGCGTGGTGCGGGGGGATGTCCGGCGCCTATCCAGTATGGCGCCTGGATGCACCGCATCCCCTCGCGGAGCCGGCCCTGCATGTGAGGATTGGAGGACAGCCCAGGCAGCCCGTTTTTTCATTTCTTCTCATGAGCTGACTGAGAACCCCATAGACTGCCTAGACAATGCCTGATGCGTTTTTCATACTTCTCCTCACAGGCTGGATTCCCTTACAAGCTTTATGAAGTCCCTTGTGGAGTCTACTTAGAAAATGTCTGGGGGTTTTTTGTGTTTTTTTTTCACTTCCTCTCCCAGGCTATATAAGGTCCCCTGAAGAGCTGCCCAGACAATGCCTGTTGGGGTTTTTGTTTTTTTCATGGCTAGGTGGCTGGCCGCATGGGGGATGGATTTGAAAATGGGACATTTAACTAGGCTCCAGCAGCATTAGCTGCTGCTGAAGCCTGGATTAAATGGCCCATTTTTAAATAAAGGCCTGGGGCTGTAGTCCCATCAACCCCATTGTTAATCCGGCCCTGGTAAGTGCCATAAGGTACCTAAAAATGGGGGAGCTGGATAGGGGCAGGACGGGTGAGTTAGATGCGGATCTGTCCACACATAACTCACTCTTAGGTATGAATAGGGGCCTTAAATCTCAATCCTGAATGTCTTGCTATATCGCGGTTACTTTATTATTGTGCAATGCAATGTAATGACTTCCATACTTAATTAAAATGTTGTTGTTTCCATATATTTCAAAGCTTTCATTACATTAACCTGTTTCTAATATCTGTCCATAATGACATGAACCTGTTTCTAATATCTGTCCATGTGTTGCATTCTGCTTCTCCCGTTTTCCTATTACGACATGTCTGCCAGGCCTATCTGGACCCTGGCATCTACATGCTGTGTGCAGAGCCTGCTGCATGTTGCTCTGTTCTGAGAAAAGCTGGCGTGTTCTTGTCTGTCTCATTTCTGCAGATCCTTCCTTTGACATGTGTGTCTACAACCATAACTGTGTTTTTAAGCATAGTTCCTTAGATTGAATGCTTTTAATCTCTTAAAGTCTGTAAGTAAGTGGACTTTGACAATCCTGTCCTATGCCTTGCCTCCCTTATGCTCCACTTCCTGTTGGCACAAAATGAGTGAATGAACTTAGCATATATGCATACAAATTGTAGTGTTAGGACATGAAGACTATGTTACACAACCACTATCTCTTAATGCTAAAAGACAGATCAAATAAGGGAAAGTTGCCAGACCAGAATGAGCTTAAGAACGAGTGCCAGTACATGATAAAAACCTGATCCTTATGTGTAAATACATGTTGATAATCAGGTCATCTGGAATTTCATACCCAATGGGAATCAGTTTACACAAATGGCAGCCTACGCACCGTCATGAGCTGCCAAATGTAAGAGCAACAATTGGATCTAATTCTTTCTCTGTTACAAGGGCCGTGGGTCTCTAGAGTCTGCTGTGCATGTGAAAGCTTGTAATAATGGACAACAATCAGTTGACACAATGTACTAAGAGTTGCATGTTAGAGTGATGTGTTGCGTCATACTTGGTTTGAAACTAGAAAGAAACAATTCACATCTGCTTGAATTTGTAAACAGATGTGAACAGAATGTGTGCAATACTCCCATAAAAAAATAGAGCTGTCCTAAATCCAGCTGTGTGTATTCCAAGTCACTGCTTTCCTGTACTCCTCATAGAAGCTGTGCAGAATCTTTCTCTGTGATCATCTTATGATAATGTGACCATACGTCCCATTTTGAATGGGACCATCCCATTTTTAGGTAGCCTAGTGCGGCAATGACAGCATGCCATCATCATGCCGTCATGCAGCATGCGCACGTCTCACACACATGCAAGCATAGTTGCCAAGTCCGCTTATAACAAACGGCATTGGGCTTGTTTTTTCTGTGGCCGCAGCTTTTATTTGCTTACTGTGGTTTTTTTTCCATTTTTTTTTCCATTGAATGTGTTGGCAGAGCAGCGGGGAAAAAGATAAAAGTCAGGTAAAGTATATAAGGTGTGAACGGCAGGGAGGGAAGTTAATAAGGGGTTAAAAGGTTTTAGTTTAGGTTAATTAGTAGATGTCCCATTTTGAGAAAAAAATAAAAGGTCACGTTATCTTATGTCTCTCATCCAATAATAAAAATGGAATTATCACCTCAAAGATTTACCATTAGTCATCTGAGACATGTGCTTAGCTACACCATTTGTGGGGAAACCTGGCCTGGTCACAGAGGGTTTCAAATTGTGAAACCTGTACTGAGCTCTAAACTTCCAAGGGGCCCTGGCACTTGCTAGCAGAGACTTTAGACTCTGATGTCAAGGACAACAAGTGTGACATAGCCATGGGAATATTGTCCTATTAGTTACCGCTGTCTTCTGTTCTTTAAATAAATGTCCTGTTTTTCTTCATAAATACTGTGTGTCTTAACCTTATTCAGGGCATCAATAACTGTGATAGTGTATCAGTGCAATTGGCCCTTGGCACAACATGTAATGCCCCTTACAACAGACCCTCTCCATTGATCTTCAACCAATCTCAACAAGCTCAATTCACACAAAGGTTCTCTTGTTTCTGTGTGCTTATTTGTGCAGGTAAGCCTACTATTGGGCATACAGCACCTTTACTCCTCCCACTCCTCGCACTGGGGAGATGGGAGGAGGCGGATCCAGAACTTGAGAAACAGCAATATAGGTGCAAATGGACACATAAGTTACACCATGTGGAGCTGCAGAGGAAGGGATATCTAACTGTGCAAAGAGAATTAGAGCTGAGAACTTCCAAGATGAACTGTAAATTATTCAAATTAAAATAAAAGCTGTTTAGCATTTCTGTGCAATAAGCACAAGCTAATTGTTTCCCTGAACACTAAAAGAATAATAATACTAATTTTCACATTGCAACTGTTTGTCCAAGTGTAGACATGCAAATGTTTCTTATGTGACTCAAACTCCGGACCAAATGTACTTTTATAAACAGGATTGTTAAGAGGATTTTGTACTGTGCAGAACATATTTTGTCATCTCCACATCGACAAGCAAATAATAAGTTGTTCAGGTCATGTGTGTAACTGAATATTATATCTTAATGCTTGTTATTGTAAGATAGTCAGATGTAAATAGAGTGACCTATACTGAGCATGAGACATATCTACCTTTATTATATATTCCAAAATACATATTAATTACAGACCTTCATGTATAAAATCAGAGCACTGTATCCATTCCAGTGTTATTACTTCATTACTATTATCAAAGGCTGCCTTTTTATTATCACCAATAAATGGAAAGAAAAAGCTTTATTTATCATGTCCTTCTGATGTTTTCTTCCAAACTTTTTCTTCCTAAGTTTGGAAGAAAACATCAGAAGGACATCAGAATAAACACCTTAAAGTGTAAGTAACAAAGTGAAAATCTGACTAAATACTGTCTCATAAGTAAGTTATACAAAAATATCCCGTTTTCTACACTTAATTATTAAGAACTTTGGCATTTGAAGAAAGGTCTGCCTTGTAATAATAAGGAAAAAGGAGCATTTATTGAAGAAAGGGGAAAATTAAACATTTGAATAGGAGATCGAACCATTTTTTTTAACATTATTCTAGAGACTGTGTGGGGGCCATGCCCCCAATGTTTGTACCCTGTTTGTAAAATATTATATAAACATATTTGCATAACAATTACCCTAAGTTATAGGCAATTTTTTTCCAGCTCTTCCACTATGAAATATACAATACTGTAATATCTCACTGTTTAACAGTAACAGTCATGTCAAGTCATGAAGGAAATATGTAATTCACTATAAGTCATGGTAAGCTGCAATAGCTGAATTTCATGTTTATAAAGCTATGGTTGTCACTTATTCACAATAATCTTTTTTGAGTAGTTAAATTATTATTGTAGATATTACTAATTTTTCTTTTCTATCTCTTTTCATTTACACAGTAAGATTACATGCTTTTTATGTTTGTATTAATGGTTCCAACTGCTCTAGCCTAACACCCTTGCAATACCCTGTCACCTTTCAGATCATACTAATCAGGGCCGGCTCTAGCTATAGGCGGTATACGTGAGTCGTCTATAGCGGAATCTTGTCAGGAGGGGGAGGGGCACCCAAGGGCAGAAAAGGAAACCCAGCACATGTGTAGCAGCTCCTCTCTCTTGTAAAGCGGGGCCTATCTTCAGTCATCTTCCTGTTCAGGCACCATTGTACCTACACTGTTGATTTTCTGCTAGGGGGCACCAACCAAATTTTGCCTAAGGCAACAAATTGGCTAGGGCCGGCCTTGATAATAATATGAGGTAGACCAAAACAAACTTGCTCTTCATTGTAAATGTGTCTTCCTTCACTCTAACCTCGCTCAGGCGGGCATAACAAAGGTGCTCAGTGACCCTTATAGTGATGGCCACAGCGAGACACACAGGAATGGCTCTGCTATCCTCTGCAATGGTGCTTACTTTAGCTGCTCAGCAGTCATGTCCCTGGGATATGACAGTTGAGTAGGTAAAATAAGCTGCTGAAGAGTACTGTACTATGCAGGAGCTGTGGCATAGCTGATACCCTTCAAAGAAGTACATGTAAGCAAGGCTAAAGGTGGCTGTGGGAAGAAAGGGGGTGGTCGACAGGCTGAAGTTTTGCCTAGGTGTCCAAAGACAGAGGAAGCCTAGGCATAGGTCGAATAGGCGGCTGCCTAGGGCACTGCTTTTCAGGCTTCCTCATCCCCAGACTGCCAATTCCACAGCAGGGTTGGTGGTCGGCGTCGCAGGTGAAGCGCCCTGCTTTGAAGGCACCCTGCCATAGAAGCCACTCTACTTTCTTATAAAGGGACCCCAGTTGCTTGAGTGAGTCAGAACTTGTTGGAAAGTATATCCCCTTTGCATTGTTTTGCTTTTGAATGTGAAGCAACTGTTATTTACAGTGTAGTTGGAGCACTGTCTAGCACTGTGAGATACATACGCACCACTCATACTTATTCACATAGGACCTGATTCACACTTAAGAATCTTCTTAAAATAAGAACTTAAAGTCACTCCTGGGCAAAACCATGTTGATTTCAGGGGGAATTAATTTAATTGTATTCTTTGCATGTAGGGATATATCTTTGAATTTCTTACTGCACACAGATACTGACCAGCTTTACTATCACGCTGTTATTTAGATTTGGGCTGAGAAATATCACCTCTCAACTCTAGTACTGTTTGCAACAGATGAAATATGACTCCCCTGCAATCAACATGGTTTAGCCCAGGAGTGACTTTAAGTTATTATTTTAAGAAGATTCTTAAGTGTGAATCAGGTCCATAATCACATAATCCCATACTGCCGTGTAGGCAGCCTAGTGACAATATTACCAGACTTTAAATTTTAACTTCCCAATCTCTTCCTGAATTTAAGCCTTAGGACTTGATTCACATTTAGGATTGAAATTACGTGCTTGCCTAAAAATATGCATCGCAAATATACGCAAGTATGATGCAAGGATAGCAGTGGCTGCAACTAACCACACCCACAAACTCATTCGTGGTTTTCCGTGTGTATGTATGCCGTATGTAGAAATAGGAAAGTATCTATTATATGGGCCTTGAATCATGCGTGAATTTGGGTACTTTTTTGCATAGATTCAGCCTTTCGTTTTGCATCTTAGACTTTGCTGTTTTATTTTTTTCTATTTAATATGTAATGTTAATTTTCTTATTGTGAATATATATTTTTTAATATTGGAACATAAATAATTAGACACCTCTAAATGTGCATTAAATATGTTTTTATAAAAGGATGCAACAATAATTAAAGTTATAATTTGCTTAAAACAATACCAGCATAAATTATATTGTTTTTTTGGTTTAATTGTTTTTTAAATACAATAGTATTTTTTGTTAAATTAGAAAGATCTTAAAATTTTAATACAAACACAAATTAGCATAAGTTTGCACTAAGTTATTTGTTAATATTATTTAACAACTAAATGTTACATTTATCATTATATGAAAAGAGACTTAAAGACATGAGAGAAAATGCTACCTTCTCAATATTGAAATTCATTAATTACATAGAAACATAGAAAGTGACGGCAGATAAGAGCCACATGGCCCATCCAGTCTGCCCAGTTGTTAATTTAAAACTATACTGACCATAGATCCTCTTTACCCTCAATTTAGTTTGAGATTTAGGATATTCTTATATTTATCCCAAGCATGTTTAAACTGTTTTACTGTGTTAGCCTCAACCACCTCAGATGGGAGGCTATTCCACTTATCTATTACCCTTTTCAGTGAAGTAATTTTTCCGCACATTTCTTCTGGATCTACCACCCTCCAGTTTATATTCATGCCCTCGTGTTCTATTACACCTCTTTCTTTGAAAAATAAATGTTTTTGGAGTGTGGAAGAAAACCGGAGCACCAGAAAGGTGATAACCTTCCACCACCTGACCCCCCAATCCATCTATACCACTTCCATGTTGGAAGAGGTCAAAGTCTTTCCCTGTCACATCAAAACATTTTTTGGTTGCCAAAACTTAGCACTGTCTTAAAGATTTTGGGATCTAAATGCTTAGAACTGTATAGATCAGGTATCCTACTCTTTATACTTATCCTAATCAGCCTGATTCCTAATATCAGAAGGACAATATGCTAAACCCTATGCTCCTTTAGTCAATTGTATCACACTAAAGCAGGGATAGGCAAATCGCGGATCTCCAGGTGTTGCGAAACTACAATTCCCAGCATGCTTTACCTGCAAAATCGTAGCTGGTACCTGGCAAGGTTTGATGGGAATTGTAGTTTCGCAACACCTGGAGAGCCGCAGTTTGCCTATCCCTGCACTAAAGTATTGATTACAATCACCTTGGAAGTTGCCATGTCTAGTTCCTATGAAACTGATAGATACTGTAGAAAAAGTACTACTGATATTCTATGAGAAGCATATCAGAGGGGTGAAGAGAGCTATAAAACCTATTCAATAACTGTAGTATTAACACATTATAACACAGTATGTATACAGTATATTGTCAAAAATGCAACTAAAAAGCTGCGGAAAGCACTGACACAATAATCAATAAAAACCAGATGTCAAGGCTATAAGGATAAATACTGTAATTGTCATATAGCTAAACTACAAAAATCCTTTTAATACAGTATATCTCCAAGACAGTAAAACATAAAAACCCCAAATACTAAAACATTAAATACATATATTTATTTATCAGCTTTGTTCAGGTGGCAGTATATACTATACAAATCGGTGTGTTGTTAAGTACATGTATGCTGCATGTCTTTATTAAAGAATTTATAAAGCATGTAGTTGGGGCAAAAACAAAGCCCATTGTTACAAATAAAAGAATGTCCACATGTGTCTTTCCTGTGATCCATTCAGTGTATTAAAGATAGTGGCCCCGATCCAGATCAGAGCGTGTGTCCGCTGGGGTAACATTTCTATGCATGATTTTCTACTGCGCATTTTTAGATTTGAAGAGCGCGCGGTCGCAGCCGATTCAGACTATGATGTGACCCTGGCGTAAGGGGCTTGCGTTCTAAAGGGCATGTTGAGGGAGGTGAGGGGTGCTAGAACATAGTCAATGTAAAGTAAGGGTGTGCCAAGGCAAGTACACCCGATCCAGATCAGAACGCAGACATAATAAAGGTTACTGCACACTCTGGTCAGGGGGGCACTCATTCAGAAGCTCATTTAGTACCTGTTAGCTTGATTGTTGTCCAGAAAAATACATTAGACAGATATGGAATCACTGCTAGTGTATTGTGAGGTTGCGGTTTATTTTTAAGTAAAAAAAATAATAATAATATTTTTATATTTTTCTTTAAATTCTATTTTTCCATTGCTTTAGAGCATAAACACTACAACTAAAGCTTCCGTTCTTTGGAAATTTGGAGATGTAGCAGCAGAGAGCTCATTTTCGTCTGTCTCTCTTTTTTGGCATACTTACCCATTCATTAATTCGGAAATCGCTGCCGCAGACCTGCCACACCAAATCAGACAGGTAGGTATTACAGGGGAGTCTATGGGGAGTTTTAGGTTTAGGCTGTGGGGAGGAGAGTCTTAGGGTTGGGCTGCAGGGAGGTGAGTCTTAGGGTTAGGCTGTGGGGAGGGGAGTCTTAGGGTTAGGCTGCAGGGAGAGGAGTCTTACGGATAGGCTCCGGGGAGAGAAGTCTTAGGGATAGGTTGCGGAGAAGGAAGTATTAGGGTTAGGTTGCGGGAAAGGGAGTCTTACTGTCAGGTTGCGAGGAAGGGAGTCTTAGGGTTAGGTTTCAGGGAAGGGAGTCTTAGGGTCAGGCTGCGGAGAAGGGAGTCCAGGGGCCTCATTTACTAAGGTCGAATTGAGTAAAATCGCCAGAGATTGCAGTAGTTTACCAGCGATTTTTAAATCACTGGATTTACTAAAGCAAAATCTCCACAAACTCGTGAGAGATGAGTGGAGATTTAAATCGCCATTGTTTAAATCTCTCGGGCGATTTTTGACATACAAATCTCTGGATTTACTAAGGGGGAGATTTAGTAAATCGCCAGAGATTTGCTGTCAACTCTCCCGATTTAATTCTCATGGGTGTGAGTGTCGATTTCATAGAAATCGGCACACACTTTGCTTGAATAAGCCCCCATCACCTGTGAAAAAATAAAAAAAAGTGAAAAAAAAAAAATCAGAGGATGCCGTGCCAAAGGTTATAAGTGAGGCCCCTGGCATGACTCATGTCATTCATCGGAGGAACTCTGCAGGAGAATGAGGACGTCGCCATCGGAAGAAAGAATAGTCCCAGCAGCCGTCCCGATGAGCGTCGCCGGGCAACTTAGATGCCTACAGAACAGTGAGTATGTTAAATATTTTTACAATGCTATTTAAAATGTTTAAAAAAAAAGTTTATATGTTGTTTGCATTTTTTACAATTAATAAGGGATTTGATGTAACGGAACATATGTTTAGTAAGAACTTATTATTGGGCACATATGTCAGGATATTTAGGGACCTATAGGCAAATATGCATAAGTACAAAGGACAATATAGGAACAGATTATTAATTATTATGGGACATATAGGAACGTAGGGTTAATTAGTAAGGGACCTAAGGTGACGGATGCTGAAGTAGTTAGGCACCTAAGTGGACATTTTCTATTATTAATAGGGTTGGAGGACACGGTAAATGGTTGAAAAAGGAACATAGCTCATTTATTGGGGATTGATAGTGTATTGTGATTGCTTTTTTTATTTTACACTGTAATGGACTCATTATGCTGCCGCCAGCATGCCATTAACCCTTGGCATGCTGTTGCTTATAGTACTATAACCCTATAGCATGCCCTGCAATACATGGGCATGCTTTCAGTTATAGTACTATAGGCGGTTACATGCCACGGGTGAAGTGTTGCTACGGCAGCCTTTTTTTTTTTTTCAGGCCAGGAACTCCAGTGAGGTTAAACTCCAGCGAGTTTAACATAAACTTGCTGGAGTTTAATCGCCACACATCGCTGGAGTTTACAAATCTGCACTTAAAAGCGCCTCTTAGTAAATTCAGAGACTTTGGGGAAAAAATCGCCCCTCAACTCCAGCGATGTGGGGCGATTTTATGGGGCGATTTAAATCGCCCTTAGTAAATCTAGCCCTTGGAGTTAGTGGTAGTGGAGAGGGTTAGAGTAAAGGAAGGGAAGAGTTTATGTTAGGGTAATGGAAGGGCAGGGGGAGGGTTATCGTAATGGAAGGGAAGGGTTAGGCTAAGGATTAGTACAAGGGTTAAGAATCCATAAATACTCACCATTCATTGCTGCATCTTTGTTCTCCGGTAGAGCAATTGCTTCACCTAGGCGAGTCAGAAGCAATTGATTTCACAGCAGGTTCGGAGCTGGCTGGTATAAAATGGCCCTTACGAAAAAAAGACACTCTCCTGGGACTTTTAGGGTTAGGCTGCGGGGAAGGAAGGGTTAGGGTTAGGTTAATGAAAGTAAAGGGTTAGGATTTAAGTCATGGAAGGGGAGAGTTAGGGTCAGAGGCGTTTTAAGAAGGGGGCGCTTGTGCAGGATTTGTACATGGGCCCCCCTTTACCTGAGACAGGACTGCCCTGATTTACGGACCTCAAAAGGGGTGGAGCCTAACGGCGCTGTAAGCCCTGCCCCCTTTTTTGGCCTGCAAATAGGGACAATCTCATGCAGGGAACGGGGGCTCATTCTGCATCTATTTGTTCCCTCACTAAGATCTTAGAGGGAAGAAATAGATGCTGAATGGCCCCCTTCCCCTGCCAACCCTGGGTACAAGATGAATGGCACAGGGCCCCCTGTTCTGTGGGGCCCGTGTGCACTGCACACCCTGTACCCTATATAGACACGCTTATAGTTAAGGTTAGGGTTATGCAAGGACAGTCTTAGGGTCAGGCTATAGGCAAGGGAGTCTTAGGGTTTGGCTGCGGGGAGGGGAGTCTTAGGGTTAGGCTGCGGGGAGGGGAGTCATAGTCCTAGGCTGTGGGGAGATGAGTCTTATGGTTAGGCTGCGGAGAGGGGAGTCTTATGTCTAGGCTGTGGGGAGATGAGTCTTAGGGTTAGGCTGCAAGGAAGTGTGTCTTAGGGTCAGGCTGCGGGGATGGAAGGAAGTCTTAGGGTTTGGGTAATTGAAGGGGGGATTAGGGTAACGGAAGGGGAGGGGTAGGTTTAGGGTAATGGAATGGAAGGGATAGGGTAAGGATTAGGGTAAGGGTTGGGGTTAAATTTAGACTCACCAGTTGCAGCACTGTCTTCAGTGTTTCAGGAATTAATTGCTTTGCTTCTGTGAGGCAAAAGCAATCGATTTCCAGTTCGGAACTAGCTGTGAGAAAATGGCCCTTTTGATAAAGGGCCATTCGCAGAAGCGACCCACAACCATGCAGATATACAGATATATGTCTATAAAATGGTGTAAATGTGTGAATATTTTTGTTACAATTATTTATCTTTATTCTCCTGTTTATAAGGAAAACTTGTGTATTTATAAGAAAACATGGCCAACACACTTGAAGTTATCATGGATAGTTCATGCAGCTAGGTCACACTGCTGCAATTCTAACTGTTTCCAGAATGTATGAAATGAGTGCATTTTGAAAGGTATCAGGAATATACCTGCAACGTGCCAAGCTGGTATGCAGTTAGTACTATAAAGATTAGAACACTTATACTACTGTCTTTTATACTTATACAACTTATACTACTGTCTTGTATACTTATAAAACTTATACTACTGTCTTGTATACTTATAAAACTTATACTACTGTCTTTTATACTTATACAACTTATACTACTGTCTTTTTGAACTGAATATAGGCTGTTAGGATTCTCTAGCAGACAAAAAAAGGCAATACAGCAAAAACAACTTTGCTGTGTACTTTCTCTTCACCAAAAAGCAACAGTAACAGTTGGATATATTATTCAAAAATATTGTAAAAAAAAAAAAGTGAAACTAATATTTTTAGTGTTTAGTTATATTACAGAGATTATTTTTAATTATAATAATTCTGCAATAACTCAGAATGAAACAGCAATGGAATAGGTTAATATAATATATACCGGTAATAACAATCAAAACATATGCTTTTGCTTTCAATATCTTAAGTGGATTAGTAAAATAAAAACTACAGCTGAATTGAGTGCTATGGATTAAAGAATATTTTTTTTATATGCAGTACAACTGACTTGAATTTGTTTTTTAATGTGGTATAAAATGGAAATTAAGAGATAAAGACATCGGGCAGTATGCAGACCTCCGGCCGCATTGCATATGCGGCCGGAGTTTACCGATATGAGCTACTGTGCATGCGCAGTAATTTTGTTACGACATCTACGTTACTTTTTGCAACGTAGATTGCGTATACTCGGTCTTAAATATGCAATACGGCCGGAGATCTGCATACGGCCCATCAACTAGATACCGAGCAAGGCAGGAGTGCAGATTACCAACAACAAAGACATGTCTAAAGGATCCATTGCAGGGTGATTCGATCTCTATGGTGTTTTGCTTGACAGTATGGCAAACTATTATTACATAAACTGTTTACATTTATGAAGTCTCTGTCATGTCTGAGTTCTAACTCTGCAAAGCACCACCAAATGTAAAGACAATGGACCGGATTCAGACTTCCGGACGTCTAGCATAGGTCAGTTTACGCATATACACAATCTACGTAAGGAAAAGATACATAGATTACGGTAAAAATCTACTATGCATGCACAGTAGTAAATAATGGGAATCTCCGGATGTATATGCTATATGTCCGGTATTCTGAATACGGTCCAATATCTTGAAATCTAGCAATATTCATTAAATGATAACCAAGTTATTTAATTTTCGATGAATTCTATGCAGAATATAATATTGTGTCATTGTCCAAGATGCCCATAGAGTATATTATGTATATCACTGTTTTTTGCAATCTTCAACATTAGAAATGTCTTTAATCTACATTACCTTCTACAGCTCTAATGCAGCACCCCATTTTATCCCCATTGAATTACTCAGAATAATTCGGCACATAGGATGAAATGTTTACTGGACTTCATTTGATTCATTCATTTATTTAGGTAAAAGAAAAATAGAATAATAATGAAGAAAGGGAAACGTATATTTTACAAATTAGGAATATGAAGATGGCTAAATATATAACTGCAGGGAAACATTAAGTATGTTAGTTCTTGCTATAACAGTATTTTGGATATGCTTTTAACTTTTTACATTTTTTTTATGGTTTTGGGCTATGTCTGATGTATATATTATTATAATAATACGCTAATATACAAATATCCACAGACTGTGGGAATGAAGAGATAGTATTAAATTAACCTCCTGATGTCTATCTAAAATGAATCCTTCATTGTACTGTGTGGAATGGGAAACATAAAACCACAAGAGATTTTACCCACCTTTGTCTATTTATTCCTCAGACTCACAACAGAGGTGTCTTGCTGTGTTCTATAAGAACTTAGAGAGCACATAAAAGTTTCTTGCTGTATGAAAAAGTTTTGCTCAAGGGACCAGTGCTCAGAATGACTATCCTGTGGGCTTCTTAACGTCTGCAGTCTTTCTTCCACACAGATAAAGATACACACTCAACAAAATGTGTGAATGACTGGTCTATTGCACTGAATGAGTTCAACTCTTCCCTCTCTCACTCACTCTCTCAAAATTAGAAACAGGGTAGGCAGAATTTCCCTCAACATAAATGCTAGTAACCTGACCCACTGCATGAACAGCACATATTTACAGTTAACCTCTTGTGTGCACCACAAAGCGATGCTGTCTAGTATCTTGGGCAGAGAGGAAAATTCTAGGAAATTAAGTATGAAATACAAGTACTGGACCACAAGCTCACATAAAAGTCAATGCCTTTTTGAACTTTATTCTGTACCGATGGGATTTTCAAATACAATTAATTTTAATCCCCTCTGCATATTATGCCATTGCCTGAATAAATGTTGACATATTAAGATAATAATCTTTATTAAGATGTCTGGTAACTTTTCTACAAAGCCAGACAGTCATCTTGTCTTACATTCAATTGTCCAGCTACCCGATATCTGTCCAGAATAAATGAATTCAAATTAAAATAATCATTTTATGGAAGTGTTTACTGAGATGTTTCACTGTAATAAGGTGTTCATTGTCTGGTTCCTCATTTGTTATATACTATCCTCACTGGCTTCTGTCATCTTTGTAGCTGAATGATGCAGGTTAATATGAACAGTAATTTAACAAAGTGGTTTTCAACATTTTCGGGTGAGTAGCAGTTACCCATTATGGAACCAGGGGCAATTTTGGAATGTCATTTTAACCCCATTATCCTCTCCTTAACTACTTTATTTATCTCTAGTCTATTTATATTTTAAGGGACTTCAAACACCCCTTTTAACCAGCAGCATCTTTTGTTATTTATTATATTAGTTTTTTTTATTGTTTGTACTATTAGCTTGTCAACCAATCCCAAGCACTACTTGTATGGATATGATCAAATCCTAAACCAAATCCTGGAATTGGTGTTGTGGTACCCCTGAAGTGCTGGATTGGAGGCTGTGGGCTACAGGGCAGCATGATGGCTGTTGCTAGGAAACAGCCAGCTGATGTGTGAGGGCTGTTACTAGGCAAACAGCCAGCCAATAGAGGCACGCTAGGTGGCTTGTGAGGTTTCTAGAAGGATCTGGGAAAAAGATTGTTGGAGTTGGTGTGAGGGACAGTCAGTGGTAGAAGGCAGAGACAGCTGAGAGAGTGCCGGAGAGGTTAATAGAGGGAGAAAGCATTAGTGACAGTGGTTCAGATGGGGGATAGCAGAGACAGGTGAGAAGAAGGTGTTGGAGATAGCGGTGAGCGGAGTGGTTCAGCTAAGGCGACAGAGAAGTTATAGGTTGCAGTAGCAGAGCAGCAGTATTAAAGTGCCTGGTGTATTGTGAGGGAAAGGAGACACTGTGCTAAAGTGCCTGGAGTATCGTGAGGAGAAGGAGTCGCTGTGTTAAAGTGCCTGGTGTATCGTGAGGAGATGGAGTCGCTGTCTTAAAGTGTCTGGTGTATCGTGAAGAGAAGGGTTCGCTGTGTTAAAGTGCCTGGTGTACCGTGTAGGAAAGGAGCAGCAGTAATAAAGTGCCTGGTGTGTCGTGAGTTGAAACAGTTGATATGTTAAAGTGCCTGGTATGGACTTCCGATGGGTTCATCTCCTAAGATGGATGCTTTTTTAGAGAGCTCCTCTCCTGCTCGTCAGAAATCTTAGACATTGACTACTCTAAAGGGAGAAATTGCAAATTCTCCGACACATGGAATGCCAAAGACCCACACTGGACCAAATAGCCTCCCACCCTAAGACCCAAACCTTACAGAGAGAATCCTGAACTGATAATTGCACTGCTACATTCACCATAACTTCCGGTGCCCCACTGAAAGATCTCCTTGCGGACATACGAGATAGTATTACCGCAATGCGGGACCTGAGTGCTCTTATATCGGCAATATCCATCGTGCTCAAAACTACAGAACCAGTGATCCCACGGTGAAACAGCACATTCTCTTGAGGCAGCTGATACTGGTAGATCGGAGTTATGGAGTTACGGTGACCTAATTTTGATTTGGCTGATTTGCCATTTTGCAACACAAGCCTGATAGCAAGCTGCATCGCAGCCCTGAGGGGTGGACGACACAATCACACACCCAAGCGGACTGTAGCCTTAAGCAGACCTCCCGGGTAGACAGTGCAGGTGAGGAGCTGAGGGTCCTTTTTACACCTCAACAATATTTGCACAGCGCCGAGAACCAGACTAATAGGATTAAACTGGGAGGGCAACTGTACTGAGGCAAACGAACATGGAACGCTGTGGATCATTTTTAAATTCCAACACTTATTTTACAATGCCGATGGCTTGGCCTGCTGAAATAATGTGGTGTTGACGGTGCTCGAATATATCCAGCGAGCGTGTAAGAATCTCAGGTCACAAATAGCACTGACAAAGATTTGGATCTGATCACGAACAACCCATCTGGCTATAGACTACCCCAAAACACTGCTGAAAATTCCATCAAGATCCAGTGTAAGCAGTGGTGGGATTCAAAAAAATTAACAACAGGTTCTATGTCCTAATGACTATTTTAAGTATACTAAAAGATATACCGAAAGGTAATTTAACAATTCATGCATTAAATATGAAAAAGAGTATTTCACCACGCTTAATCTAACACT
>WWET01000269.1:694301-710877 GCA_011038615.1 Limnodynastes dumerilii | reverse complement strand
TTATTAAAAAAAAATTACCGCTAATTGTTTAAAGTAAAAAAAAAAATGAAAAGAGTTAACAGACTTACCGGCCCGGGGGTATTCAGGACACTGGCGGGCACTGCTTCTTCATCTTCATCCGGAGGGACA
This sequence comes from Limnodynastes dumerilii, assembly GCA_011038615.1. Lineage (NCBI taxonomy): Eukaryota > Metazoa > Chordata > Amphibia > Anura > Limnodynastidae > Limnodynastes > Limnodynastes dumerilii. The sequence goes on along the minus strand of WWET01000269.1, from coordinate 710,748 downwards.
GCGGAGAGCGCACCGGATCATCTCAGCCTGCCGCAGGACGCATTATGGAGCCTGCGGTGTAACATTAGGGTCATTGCGATCACCGCAGTGCCTGCCAGTGTCCTGAATACCCCCGGGCCGGTAAGTCTGTTAACTCTTTTCATTTTTTTTTTTACTTTAAACAATTAGCGGTAATTTTTTTTTTATAATATTAAATGTTTAGTGTTTATACAATACAGGCAGCATTCTAGTCTCCACTATACAAATTCCATTTCATTCTAAAAACTCGCCCCCTTGAATGTACTCCCTCTTATGTGTCTCCAGTCTCCCAATATTACCATCATTTCTCTGCAGCCCCTCACTATCCCCATCATGTCTTTGCAGTCATGCGCAGTATACAATAGCGGTGAACTGCGGCCTTATATGCAATAAGGTGGGAGTTCTGAATACGGACCATAATGTGGATACTGAGGGACTGCAAAGACATGATGGGGATAGTGAGGGGCTGCAGAGAAATGATGGTAATATTGGGAGACTGGAGACACATAAGAGGGAGTACATTCAAGGGGGCGAGTTTTTAGAATGAAATGGAATTTGTATAGTGGAGACTAGAATGCTGCCTGTATTGTATAAACACTAAACATTTAATATTATTTAAAAAAAATTACCGCTAATTGTTTAAAGTAAAAAAAAAAATGAAAAGAGTTAACAGACTTACCGGCCCGGGGGTATTCAGGACACTGGCGGGCACTGCTTCTTCATCTTCATCCGGAGGGACAGCGGAGAGCGCACCGGATCATCTCAGCCTGCCGCAGGACGCATTATGGAGCCTGCGGTGTAACATTAGGGTCATTGCGATCACCGCAGTGCCTGCCAGTGTCCTGAATACCCCCGGGCCGGTAAGTCTGTTAACTCTTTTCATTTTTTTTTTTACTTTAAACAATTAGCGGTAATTTTTTTTTTATAATATTAAATGTTTAGTGTTTATACAATACAGGCAGCATTCTAGTCTCCACTATACAAATTCCATTTCATTCTAAAAACTCGCCCCCTTGAATGTACTCCCTCTTATGTGTCTCCAGTCTCCCAATATTACCATCATTTCTCTGCAGCCCCTCACTATCCCCATCATGTCTTTGCAGTCATGCGCAGTATACAATAGCGGTGAACTGCGGCCTTATATGCAATAAGGTGGGAGTTCTGAATACGGACCATAATGTGGATACTGAGGGACTGCAAAGACATGATGGGGATAGTGAGGGGCTGCAGAGAAATGATGGTAATATTGGGAGACTGGAGACACATAAGAGGGAGTACATTCAAGGGGGCGAGTTTTTAGAATGAAATGGAATTTGTATAGTGGAGACTAGAATGCTGCCTGTATTGTATAAACACTAAACATTTAATATTATTAAAAAAAAATTACCGCTAATTGTTTAAAGTAAAAAAAAAAATGAAAAGAGTTAACAGACTTACCGGCCCGGGGGTATTCAGGACACTGGCGGGCACTGCTTCTTCATCTTCATCCGGAGGGACAGCGGAGAGCGCACCGGATCATCTCAGCCTGCCGCAGGACGCATTATGGAGCCTGCGGTGTAACATTAGGGTCATTGCGATCACCGCAGTGCCTGCCAGTGTCCTGAATACCCCCGGGCCGGTAAGTCTGTTAACTCTTTTCATTTTTTTTTTTACTTTAAACAATTAGCGGTAATTTTTTTTTTATAATATTAAATGTTTAGTGTTTATACAATACAGGCAGCATTCTAGTCTCCACTATACAAATTCCATTTCATTCTAAAAACTCGCCCCCTTGAATGTACTCCCTCTTATGTGTCTCCAGTCTCCCAATATTACCATCATTTCTCTGCAGCCCCTCACTATCCCCATCATGTCTTTGCAGTCCCTCAGTATCCACATTATGGTCCGTATTCAGAACTCCCACCTTATTGCATATAAGGCCGCAGTTCACCGCTATTGTATACTGCGCATGCGCAGTAATTCTGCAACATAATCTACGTTGCATGCAACATGCAAACTAGATTATACTGCATGCGCAGTATACAATAGCGGTGAACTGCGGCCTTATATGCAATAAGGTGGGAGTTCTGAATACGGACCATAATGTGGATACTGAGGGACTGCAAAGACATGATGGGGATAGTGAGGGGCTGCAGAGAAATGATGGTAATATTGGGTGACTGGAGACACATAAGGGGGAGTACATGCAAGGGGGTGTGATTGGATGAATATATATACACTGTACACACATAAAACTGGATAACTTAGCGCTTAAAAGGCTGTGCTTCTATTGTATTATTGTTACAAATGTTTTATGTTTTGTGACTGCATTGCATTTTGTGACCGTTTTTTTTAACTGCATTCAGGTTACAAGAATGTTGAATTTATTGTACAGTGGTCGGAAGGATGCAGTCTGTATTGTAAGGGGGCCTGTATGGTATAGCGGTCACTAGGATAATGTCAGTAAGGTATGTGTCCCTAAGATATATAGTCTGTATTGTGTTGCAGTTTTTAGGATGAAATGGGATTTGTATAGTGGAGACTAGAATGCTGCATGTATTGTATAGTAGCGGTTATGGTTTGCTTTCTTTTATTGTGTTTACAAGATTGTGTTTTATGATGTTTACATATATACTATACACTAGTAACTATAATGACAAGTTGTTTAACAGGTTCGAGCTTCAAATTTAAAGTTTGCAGGGAGGCGCTGAACACCCTAGCACCGGCCCTGACTGGGCCACTCATGTTTGCTCTGTCACTTGTGTAAGACTCCTCACAGGCTAGTTAAAAGGTGCTTGGAACATGAATTTTGCTGTTCTTATGCTTTGAGGAGCTTCAAAAGACCACAGACTGCTACTTTTGCCTGACCAACATTTTGGATATCAATTCCAAGTCAAAACACACTGTGGCACACCCAAATTTACCTAAATCTGCCATGAGGCCTGTGCCTCACAGAGAATACAGACATGCCTGTGTCAAAGCCTCCAGGAAACTTCAGACTTCAAAAAGATGAACAAGAAATGGAGCTTGTAGAGCATTGTGAGGATCAGGCAAGTTCTGACCCAACCTTTGAGCCTCCCTTTATGTCTCCTAAACCACATTTCAATACTCAAGGGAATCTTAATGACCTTGTCAGAGATTTAAATCTATCTAAAAGGAAAGCAGAACTCAGGGCTAGGATCTCCTGCACAATGAGCTGGATCCAGATATAGTTAAGTACTTGAAATTAGTTACTCATGGGCTAAACCATGTTGATTGCAGGGAAGTCGTGTTTCATCTGCTGCAAACAGTATTAGAGTTGAGAGGTGATGTTTCTTATCTCAAGTCTAAATAACAGTGTGATAGTAAAGCTGGTCAGTATCTGTGTGCAGTAAGCAATTCAAAGATATATCCCTGCATGCAAAGAATACAATTAACTTGACTCCCCCTGAAATCAACATGGTTTATCCCAGGAGTAACTAAGTTCAAGCACTTAACTAGGTCTGGATCCAGCCCAATGACACTAGAATATATTCAGACAGAGGTATAGAGGTCCGTATACACACTTAACCAACCATGACATTCTGGACCGTATTCACACTTAAGTGTGAAATAAGTATGCACGGATTCGCAAATATACGCACCTAAGTTTCAAGGCAACAACCATGACACTCCCCTCACACTTATGATTTTAGCAGACTTTCGCCACCATAGGGCAACCTTAATTTTATGTGCGTATATTTGTGCTTAGGTACGTGCATACATTCCATTTAAATGCCGCCCCCACCCACCTTCACTTCACTTCCTATGTACGGAGGATTGCCACGCCCCTCCATATGTATCAGACTAAGCATGGATTTTGAGTCCCTGCCTAATGGATTTCCGTGCCGAAATCTTACGTAGTTTGCATAAAAAAAGGTACTACACATGCGCAGTTTATCCAATCCTAAAAATCCGCATGGAAAAAGCAGCACTTTCTTAAGTGTGAAAATGGTTCAGAGACTTTAAGGATTTCTTTGCCTTTGATAATGGACTCTTTTGCCTTGACATTCAGTCTGTTATGGAAGCACTTGGGAACAAGTACAAAGTGGAGGTGGAGGATTGGCATCTATTCACTGATTCCTCTAAAGTGAACTTAAAAGCTGTACTACTCCACAATAGCAACAAGTTACCCTCAGTACCACTAGAAGTTCATGTTGTTGCATTGAAGGAAACACATGGGAACATGAAACTGCTGCTGGACAAAATATGATATGAAGACGGATATGAAGAGCACCAATGCTATTTCAGTGGTGACTTCAAAGTAATTTCGATCCTGCTGGGACCAAAATTTGGTTACACAAAATACTGCTGTTTTCTGTGTGCATGGGACAGTAGTGACCATTGTGTTCAGAAGCAGTGGCCAAAGCTAACATCACTAACCCTAACATTTCCCTTAGTGATTTTTGTATATTAGTGACATTGGGCCAGATCCAGAACTATGAACTAGCGCTGTTCATATTTACGCACAGCGTAAATACTATGCACTCCCCCAGACACTCCCCTCGGTAGGCTGTAATTTCACTACCTTATGCATGCTGAACCCTACCTTAACCTTTCCATTTGTAACTACGGCAGGATGCAACTACGCGATGGTCGTAACTACGTAACCCAGCCCATATTTAAATGCCTCCCCCCGCCTACATTCTGTAACTGGAGCGTATTTACGACCAACGTAATATAGGCATGCCCATTCGGCCGTAATTACACAAATGTTACAGATGACCTATTTTCATTTACTGCCGCCATGAGTGACAACAGGAAGCATCTGCTAGGCGCATGCGCAGAACGTACTTACAGCCGGAGTTACACTCATGGCTGGCGTAAATACTCCCGCGGGCGTAGTTCAGGATCTGGCCCATTAGACATTCATTTAATTTGCCTAATTTTTCACATGATTATGGACTGGAGCCAGACCTCTGCTGCTGCTTCGGCCAGAACGCTCACTGCAAGAGGGAATCCCATGGTGGATCCACAATGCATTCTAAGTGCTGTATGGGTGAGGGGAGGCCACTCCCCTTGCTTGTATGGAGTTTTGATAAGATTTCTGCATCATTCCTATGTAAATTGGGGATGCTGGTGAAAGCTGGATTGTATGTAATGGGCTGTAACCATTCCTTAATATATAACCTACATTACGCCCCCATAGCAGAAGTGCTTGCACTTCCTACCCTGTCAGAATATTTACCAGGATGGAAGTTTGGATCCTGAGATTTCAGATCCATCCTGGTTATGTGGTGCTTGTGCATGTGCAAAAGGGGCATTTTCCAATCCCAGGACCAGATCCTGAATGTCACGGTCTACGGTGGTAAGTGCCGCACTTACCTGACCATTAGCCGTTTGGCAGCAGTTTCCCCACTATGTACCACTCTCCAGCCCTCCAGAGGTTCCTGTGTAAGTCTCTATTAAAGCATGTGTGCTTGTGTCTGGGATTAGGCATCTGCATCATTACCTCTCTGGTGCATGGGCGTCGCCATCTTGCCTCCTGTCAGATGATTCCCAGCAGACACTCAGGTGCTCCTCTGTGCACACATGATTCCTCCAGCCAATCTGTGCACTGGGAGGACTATTTAAACTCTGTGCACAGTCCATGCTGTGCCCAGGTCAACTTGGTCTTCTAGGAACTGCTTGTTCTTTCTAGGTGTCTGGCTGCCTTAATATTGTCTCCTGATCCTGCAACCCTGAGCTACCTGCCTTGCATTGTGGCACCACTGGTCCCAGTGGTGCCTGGATCTCTGCTCCTGCAATCTGGTAATCCTGACCTGCCTGCCTTGCATTGTGACACCACTGGTCCCAGCAGTACCTGGTAACCCTGAACTGTCTGCCTATTGCATTCAAGTCAAGTCTGCCTTGTATCTGGTTCAAGTCACTGTGTCTGCTTAGCATCTGGTTCAAGTCACTGTTGCTATACAGTTTAGCCTACTGTTGCTACCCAGTCAAGCCTGCCTAGCATCAAGCTCAAGTCACTGTTGTTATACAGTTTGGCCTACGTTTGCTCCCCAGTCAAGCCTGTCTAGCATCAAGCTCAAGCATTCTGTTGCTATACAGTTTAGTCTACCGTTGCTACCCAGTCCTGCCTGATCCATTGTCTGGTCTCAAGCCCTGGTCCTGCTGTCCTGGTCTCAAGCCCTGGTCCTGCTGTCCTGGTCTCATCATCCTGGTCCTGCTGTCCTGGGTCCTTTTCTGGTTCCAGTTACGGTGGTCTTTGCAGTCTGGTCCAGTAGCCTTGCGATCCAGCTTGTACCAGTAACCCAGCAGGTCAGTCCAGCGCAACCCAGCATGCCAATCCGGCGCAACCTGGTCCTGTCTTCACACCAGTCCGGTCCTGTCTTCATGCCAGTCTGGCACAACCCAGCACGCCAATCCGACGCAACCTGGTCCTGTCTTCACGCCAGTCCGGTCCTGTCTTCCCGCCCTTCCGGTCCTGTCTTCCCGCCAGTCCGGTCCTGTCTTCCCGCCAGTCCGGTGCAACCCAGCACACCAATCCGACGCAGCTCAGCACTGTCTTCACTCCAGTCCTGGTACAGCTTGCTTCTGACTTCAGTTCTGATCCAGCCACCCTGTTATCCAGTTAGGAAGCTACCCAGCTATCCTGAACTTTGCACTCAAGTCCGGCCACCAATGTGCTACTCTCTGAACATTCACCCTCACTCTATTCCACTGCCATTTACTCTGTCTTGTGCAACCATCTTTATTAAAAATCACTAATTATACTTCACTCTACTGCTCGTCTGTTAATTCCCTGTAAACCCGGGACAGGTCCCACCATTCCTCGCAGTTGGTGGCACTGAACTAATAATTGTCCGGATTCACAGTTGCGTAGTTTTCATCTTATGTACGTTGTTTTAAGAATTGAGCAATATGCATGTGTAGTAACTTATTTACGCTATCTACATATCATTTCTGTACGTAGATTACATAAGCACGGTCTATAGAAATGGTATGTAGATAGCGGAAATAAGCTACTACGCATGCGTATTGCTCAATTCTTAGAACAGCGTACGCAAGACGAAAAATACGTAACTGTGAATACGGACCAATGTTAGCTAATTTATGTATTGCGAATTTGACCTTAAAGGGAAAACTGCGCATGCACGTGGCAGAAGTTCTACAGCAGATCTCTGTGCATTCGGAACACTATTCCATGTGATCAGGGCTTAACATCCCTACATATCACAGAATATATGCAAATTGGGCTTAGGTAGACTTATAGATTGTACAGTATAGGCACGGTTAGGCACTGCCACCCTTGCATGTGTTCCAATTAACAGTCTATACTTCTGGAGAAGACAGGGATATTGACACTGAAATCAGCTAAAATCCGCACGTCACAACAGTTCATATGATCATGCCCCAGACATTAGTTTTCCCAAAATGTCCTTTCCTCCATGATTGGCTGACATATGTTGTATGTGACGGTTCATCCCCTTGATTTGACATCCTCAGTAAAAACACAGGACCGGATTCACAACCCCATAATTTTTAACATAAGTGCCTAATTTCCCGATTCTAGCTACAATGCAGGCATAGTAACTATTTTACCCTATCTAGGCAGAGTTTCCTTATGTAGATTGTGTACATGCGGCCTTTAAAGACTGCGTATACGCAATCTACTTAACGAAACGCTACGTAGACAGCGTAAAATAATTACTACGCATGCGTAATAGTTAGCACCGTAAAATGAGTCACCTATGTTAAAAATTATGGGGTTGAGAACCCAGCCCACAGTTCCTCACTGCTTTCACAGCTTTACATTTATAGCTTTATGTTGAATGCAAAAGAGCAGAAAAAAATTTAAAGACAGGACTGAACAAAAATAAAAATTAGAGGAGAAATTAAAAGCAATACATTTAGTGAAAGGTGCATAAGTTGATACATTAAAGCTACCCAAAGGTAGCAAAGCAAGTAACACAAAGTAATGCATAATCAGCCCAATTAACCTGCATCTTTGCTTATAAATCAAAGTATATTTGTTTTTGTCAACCCCTTTTCTTAAGGAAACAGCGGGTGCAGCACACTTGTATAAACAAGGTATATTGAATATAGGTTTCCTCTGTCATTTATCACAATGCAACATTTTGGAAGAGGTTGAATTAATTTGGCTGCCATATTGTAAACCTCTGTCAGAAATAATTAGCTCTCTGTACTCTGATAGAAATAATCTGTTTGCTTTATTTTATGACCCTGGCTGAGGTTTTATTAAAGCTTTTCCCATTCACGAGAACATCAGTTGCTATCACTTTGATAGAAAAGTCTTTTTACGCTGAGATAAGAATAAAAATAATGAAACAAACCTTCATGTCAGTCATAGACTTATTATTTTCTGTCAGGCAGATTCCAATTATATCATGACAAGGGTAATGATGTGACACAGCAACCCACATGGAGCTCGGTCAGAGTAGAGGTAATTGTGTTGCAAGTTGTATTTAAAAGCTGGTTCACAAAAATTGAGGTAGAAATCTTTATGTCCATGGCAAGTACTTAAAAAAAAAAAAAACAATGGATTGGGTGCAAGATGTATAAGAACTCAAGATCGTCATATTTCCAATCTTGCTATAAGCCAGGATTGACACTAGTCAAGGGGACCCTGTCTCTTGCAGGTTAGGTTTTTTAAAAAGACTCGCCTCATCCACAATCCCCAACGAGCCTGTGCAGTCTTGGGAAGTTCTTTTTGAAGTCTAAACGAGCTGCCAGTGACCTCTGCACATGTGTAGATCCTGCTCACTGGTAAGTACTGTATATGATTTTAACATGTGATAGGGAGGTATCCGAGATGAGTTGTACTCAGAGATTCCTAAAAATATCAGAGGAGTTAGTAATTAATTCACTTTTTTTTATTTATTTTGAATCTTTGAGTGATTGTCACCACCGATACCTCTCTGTCATATATACAGTAACACTTACCAATCACATGCTGCAAAGAAATAAAAACAAGTAATACTACATTTACATTGGTGGCTCAGGGTTATCGTATATACTGTAGGTGAATATAGATTTATAATAACCTTGAACCACCCAGTGTTAAAAATGGAAAGTATTTTTTCCCTTGTTAATAATGATATTTATTAAAACTACCGTAGATCATCTTTTAATAGTATGTAAAGTACTATAGTTATATAGTATTTTATTGTTAAAAAAAATGTGTGTGGATCGCATGTCGCCCACTTGTGCATTCTTTAAATACGTATGAATCAGTGCTACCCATATTAAACATTCCATACAGCCCCCCTGCAAACTATAAATTTGTTCCCTCCTGTTTAACAATTTAATGTTTAACACCAGTACCCATCCTACATTACAGTATCCATGTGAGTGGTACAAAATACAGAACACAATTTTGAAACCTCAATAAAAGAAAGCAAATCCTAGTCTCTACTATACAATACAGACAGCTTCCTAGTCCCTGCTGTACAATTCCCACTGCATCCTAGAGACCACCAAACAATACAGACTATAACTTAGAGCCATACTATACAGATATTTTCCTAGTGATCGTTATACCATACAGATCACATCCTAGAGAATGATATACAATACAGATTATCTTGTAACCACAATGGAGTAAAAAAAAAAAAAGGTCCCCTTGTGAGTGTCACAAAATGCAGAAAACATATGTGACCACAATACAAAAGAAGCGCCGCCTTGTGATTGCTTACTGTTATCCAGAGAAAGTTCCCCACAAACACACACTTGTGCACAATGCACTAGGTCTAATCTTCCCCTCCTTGTGTGTCTCCAGACATCCAATCTCCCCCACAATGTGTGTCTTCAGCCATCCAATCTCCACCCGTGTGTTTCTCCAGCCATCCAAATCCCCCTTGTGTGTCTCAAGCCATCTAACTCCACACTTGTGTGTCTCCAACCATCCAATCTATCCCCTCTGTGTCTCCAGTCATCCAATTGCCTCCCCTTCTTCAGCCCTACAAACTCCTCTCTGTGACTCCAACCATCCAATCTCCTCCCCTGGTGTGTCAAGTAATCAAACCCCCCATGTGTCTCCAACCATCCAGCATCACCACCCTTGTGTATCTCCAGCCATCAAATATTTCCCCCATTCAGCCTTCTAATATTTTCTGCTTGTGCGTCTCCAGTTATCAAATTTCCCCCTCTTGTGTCTCTAGTCATTAAATTTCCCCCACCTTGTGTGAATCCAAACACCCAATCCCCAACCTACAGTATCTATTCAAAAACTGTCATATAATTGCTTTATTCCTCTGTGTGTAAATTACGCTGACGTGACCTTAGGTCATGCCAGCGTCACACTGAAGGAAGCTGCAGGTACTGTATGAGTCCCAGCGGACAATGGTTGTGCTGCTATAAGCTGTACAGAATTTCTGCTGCTTCTGCTAAGCAAAGGAGCAGAAATGCCGGAAAGCATTTACAGCCCATCGGAGGACCTGGGACTGAAAGCTGGAGATCATAATCAACGTTTTGGTCAGGTCTGACTGGGTGGTAATCTAAAGTAGCTAGGTGGAGCACCCGGCTAAAAGGCCCTGGGGAGAGCACTGCATGCCCCCTCTTTGTGTGCCGGTCAAAATTAAATTTTTCTTCACAATAATTGGAAAATGAAGGTAGACTTTAGCTATCAGAAGCCCATCCATTTGAGAGGGGTGGTTGGCAGATTCCTACACATCCATCACTTGAAATTCTGACCACAGCAAATTTGGAACTGAACATCGAGCTCTTGGATCTAAAATGTGTGTAAAACAAATAAGAGTGATTTGATCAAGATTTACAGGAACAGTAGGAGGAGAAGTGGTAATGGCAAGAGGGACTGTGACTGAAGTGTACCTCAGAAATCCCTCTTGAGATAATATACTTATACCGTATTTCCTCAAAAATAAAATGGGGGGCTTATATTTTTTTTCCTTCAAAAAAGGCATTAGGGCTTATTTTCGGAGTAGGCTTTTTTTGTTAATTTTTATTTTTTTATTTTTATTTTTTTAGAAGCCGGCAGCAGGGAAAATAGCCGGCTTTTTGGCTCAATCTGAACGCAAAAAGCCGGCTATTGAAAAAGCCGGCAAAAACCCTTCTTTTTAGCCGGGTCTAAGACCCGGCTAGAGAGACCCGGGGTTAGCGTTCAGATTGCCAAAAAAAGCCGGGGTTTTCATGAAACCCGGCAATTTCATGAAAACCCCGGCTTTTAGGTGTTAATGTGAACGGGGTATTATAGAATAGATTGCAGTATACAGAGGACATTCATTTAGTTATATCAGATATGGAGGACATGTAATTATTTATTTCTGCCACGGTGAACAATTAGTTATTTGCATATGGCACGGGAATCATGTAAATATTAATATTAGAGATGGAGGATAGTTAGTTATTTATTTATTATCCGGAGGACATATATTTTATTATATAGTGCATGGTGGACAGTTATTTATTTATTTATTATCCGGAGAACATATATTGTATTATATAGTGCACGGAGGACAGTTAGTTATTTATTTATTATCTGGAGGACATATATTTTATTATATAGTGCACTGAGGACAATTATTTATTTATTTATTATCTGGAGGACATATATTTTATTATATAGTGCACTGAGGACAGTTATTTATTTATTTATTATCTGGAGGACATATATTTTATTATATAGTGCACGGAGGACAGTTAGTTATTTATTTATTATCTGGAGGACATATATTTTATTATATAGTTCATGGAGGACAGTTATTTATTTATTTATTATCTGGAGGACAGTTATTTTATTATATAGTACACTGAGGACAGTTATTTATTTATTTATTATCCGCAGAACATATATTGTATTATATAGTGCACTGAGGACAGTTATTTATTTATTTATTATCCGGAGGACATATATTGTATTATATAGTGCACGGAGGACAGTTTATTTATTTATTATCCGGAGGACATATATTCTATTATATAGTGCACGGAGGACAGTTATTTGCCGCAGCAACAATGTAAATGAGAAATTACCTATTTTTTAACAAGGAAGATGGTTTTTTTTTGAGGGGACGAGTGCAGATTTCAATGAAACCGACAATCACCCCCACCTCTTTTATCTGTAGCGATTTTTTTATCCCATTCTACAGCGAGTTTACAACTCGCACCTTAGTAAATCTGAGATTTGTATCTCATGAATGGGAAAAATCGCCACAGATAGCTCAACAAGGGCGATTAAAAAAAAAAACTAATCTCTGACGATCTGATAGCAAAACTCACCTTTAGTAAATCTGAGATTTCAAAATCGCCACAAAAAAATAGCAAACAGTGGCGATTTTGACAATCTCGAGTTTAGTAAATCTAGCCCTAGGTCTTATTTTCGGGGAAACGGGGTATGTGCAAAAACTGTTTATTATTCATAGACCGGTGAAAATTGGTTCTAAAGTGATGCAGCTGATATCAAAAAGATGAAACAGCAACATGTGATTAAAGATTCTGTGGCAACCAAAAAAGTATTATCTTTGGATTGTCTAAAAGTCAGAGTTCTGTCTAGTAGTTGTCACAAACATGTTTTTGTAAGTAAAAACATCAGCTATTCAGGTGGAATGTGATAGGAATGTTCCGTATCATATACCACATTATACCACTAGAAGGTCATGTGATCTCTAAGTAAAATATTGATGTTTTTTACTTTGTCACACGATTGCCTGTTATTCTGGGAAGAACATGAATGCCCAGTTGGCAGAACGTGACAGAGGTGCTAAGTTCACCAGTCTCTTCCCTACATTAGCAGCATAGAGTGGATGTTTTTTCCTGCTCTGGAAGCATAAAAAACATTTGTACTTGATATATTTCTAATTTGACTTCTAACATTTTTTCTTTTTATCCCCTTTTTTTAAATAGCAGAGATGATCCTAATGCATACGAGTCATTTAGTTTAGGGAATGCAGGAAAAAAAGACAGTAAAATTCTGTGGAATTATATGATGGAAAACGGAGTGACTCTGACTCATATCTCATGCATTCACCTTACATCTACATCATGTGGAATGGAAAGGGGAGACACAATGAAAATGTGCCCATAGAATTGTTGAGAGATTGTGTTTTCTATATTAACTGTGAATTACAGTTTAAAATGAAAACTGTTCGGAGTTACCATTCCTGTAGCCGTAGTGACAGTAACTAATTCGGCAATGATACAGTACAGCCAACACCACTATGTCTTCTGTATGACAGCTAAAATCCTTAAGTCAAGAATAACGATAATATTCTGACTTAATAACGACAGCTAAATTACGCTTGCTGTATGCGTGCGGCAGATGTTCCAGATGTTACGTTTTGTAACACTGATCGTACGTAACTTGTACATAACGCCGTACGATAGTGCGTGACATCCCTACGCAAGCTGAAAACATGCATTGTTGGTGGGGGGGCATTTAAATTTAAATTGTACAGTATAGACTGGGTCAGGCACTTACGTACGACAAGGCGATATATATGACCAGAGATATGCAAGGAAAAGTTAAGGTAGGGTTTAGAAAACGTAAATCAGCTAGGTTACGTGCGTGCGAGGGGAGTGCAGTGTGTAACTCAGGCACACTTGCATACGTAAAACAAACTTAAGCCAGGATCTGGCCCCTTGTCCCTGCTCCTTCTCCTGTGCAGGACCTCTGGAGGAAGTGGACAGAAACCTAGCTGCAGATCCATAGCCATCATATTAAAATAAAGGGCGACACTCCTGTAACTGGGATGCAGTTGCGGATCCATCCGGCCCTATATCAGAAATGACAGAGCCACCAGCTGAATACTGGATCTATCATTGTTCAAAAATATTGCTATTGGGGAACGGGAATCTATTTCCATGTTCCCAATAGCTACAGGCTGCAGTGGTTGCCGTGGGTATATTAGGATTAGGCTGTGGCGGCTAGGGCAGGTATAAGGTTAGGCTTAGTGGCTTAAGGGGAAGGTTAGGGTTAGGCTGCAGCCCATGGAGGTTTAGGCTGCAGGGCATGGAGAGTTAGGGTTAGGGATGACAAAGGGGAAGGTTAGGGATAGGCTGTGGGAAACGGTGTGTGTGTGTGTCTGGGTGTGTCTGTGTGTGTCTGTGACAACAGTTATGTGAATTTGTGGGAGTGTGTGTGTGCACATATGTGTGTGTGTGTGTGCACATGTGTGTGTGTGTGTGTGTGTGTGTGTAAGTGTCACCCAAAACCCTCTAAGATTCTATGACTAAAATACGTACACTAAGGTGCATGTCAGCTAGAGAAGGTGTGTCTTGCCCTCCTATGGGGCAAATCAGCTAGAGGAGGTGGGTCTTACCCTCCCATGGGGCATGTTAGCTATAGGAAGCGTGTTGGAACCTCCCATGGGGTGTGTCAACATGAAGAGGTGTGTCTTGCCCTCCCATGGGGTGTGTCAGCTAGAAGAGGCATAACTTGCCCTCCTATGGGGTGTGTCAGCTAGAAAGGGCATATCTTGTCCTCCCATGGGGCATGTCAGCTAGAGGAGGCATATCTTGTCCTCCCATGGGACATGTCAGCTAGAGGAGGCATATCCTGCCCTCCCATGGGACATGTCAGCTAGAAGAGGCATATCTTGCCCTCCCATGGGTCATGTCTGACACTCATTTTACACCTTATTATAAATGAATACGTTCTTCTCTGCTTTAGCACAGATGTCAGTATGCAGAGAACCACAGAGGACCTGCCTGTCACTATAGCAGGGCACCGGGTATCTATGCCTACAGCACTGCTATAGAGATCACAGGCTATAGGACTGCAAGGTAAGTATAAGGGCTTTTAATGCCAGCACCTGCTTGGCCATACCCAGTACAAATCGATGCAGCCTAATTTCTGGCACAGACCATTAAACAACGATACTGTAAAACGTAGAGGGTCTGATTTACCTCCCCTACAAAGTGAAATGTTTTGACTTAAAATGTTGTGTTTCCCATTGCAATATATTATTTAGACTGGGAGCCTGCATATTCTAACTTTCACCAATTACTTCAATTGTTTACTGCCTTTTTGGATATGTTTGATGTCAAATGTTTGGCTCCACTAAACAGAAAAAATAGAAATATTTCAGTATTATTTTTTGTTTTTCAGTCTTAGTTTTGCTGCTTAATCATATTCTTGTGTGACAGGTACATCCAGGGAAATAATGTGTTCTTTATATCACATCTTTATTTTATTTATTATAAATTTGTTCTATGTATTGGCAACCATTTATCTGCATCTGTATCTCATCATGGAGTTTGTATATATTTTACTTGTTCATTATCACACATGTTAAAGCGATGTCTCCTGAATATGCTAATTTAATGTTTTACGTTTATTTGTACATAAAAGAAATTCACTGATGTTTTTACTTAGGCTACAATTATGTTTACTGATCCTGCTATATAAATCAATTACATAAACCTTAAAGCTAGCACTTCTGTAGAATAACTATATTTGCAGCTTGTCTGCAAAGACCACAGCGGCCTCCCAGATTCCTGGCTTGCTGCTTTGTTTTTAGTACAAATATTGGCTGATTGTGTATTGTTAGATTTTTTTTCGTTGGGAAATCATGTGTAAATCTTTAGATTGTAGACACATGTGATTGTAAGTGTGATGCATAGCTGCTATTTACATGCAGCTCTCAGATTGCTCATATGAAGTTTGTTGAGAGCTAAGAGCACGTGTTAAAAAATAACATTGGTTTACAGTCTTTGGATACCGTTTTTAGCTACTACTTTTACAACTTGAATGTCTTCGGTAAAAACTTATTTTAAACTTGGAATTGTTGATAAACTGAAACAAGGAGCTCTCAAGATAGGAAGGGCAATCCATTAACACTCCGTATGGTGACCTATCACTTCTTTACTATGCTTGCATAGTGTAAAACCCGCCTATAAGGTGTTAGATGACAGGTACGAGTGAGATGGTATATATCTCACAGAGATTTGTGGAGAAATCACTGGAGACCAAGACAATAGTTGTTCATTTTATATTTTAGTTTACTTAAGTTTTTGTAGGTTTTGATTTTGCTGAAAACTTTACATTAAAAAAAATATTGTTTTCAATACATTGGGATACATCAATTCTTCTGAGTAACTAAGTTCAATTTTGTCCCTGCATTACATTTTATACACATTATATCACTTGCAACAGTTGCTAAATAAGACGTTTCACTTTTGTAGTAAATTTACACTAGTTTTACAAAACTGGTAAGTAGCAAAAAATTATAATTTTCTTTCTTTTTACATAAAATGAAACTTTTTTTTACCTAAATGAACACTCAGGCTAGATCTCAACAATCACCAATACAATATAATAAAACTTTTTTTAAGCTTACATATAACAATTTACATTGAGTGTATTAAAGTTCATAAACCCATAAAGAACAAATTCTCTTATTTTTTAATCAAGTTCATCACCGTACTATTACAATTATTTTCCTATAACAAACTATCAAACTTTACATAAAATGATCATATGACAATTCAATTAATTTGCATATATTACAGTTCA
>WWET01000269.1:658382-692587 GCA_011038615.1 Limnodynastes dumerilii | reverse complement strand
GGGGAGAGAGAGTAAGATGTCATATTGCTGCTCTTCTCTTTATTAAATAGTCCCTTGTATTGTATTTACTCTCACTACCAAAGTGGAAATTATGCTTGCAAATAAGATAAGAGGGTCGTGCTTCCTAATAAACCAAACCTCAACCCCTAAAGTGTAACACAAGATACCCTCGCTAATCCTATGGGGAGGGGAGAGAGAGTAAGATGTCATATTGCTGCTCTTCTCTTTATTAAATAGTCCCCTTTCTTGTATTTACTCTCACTACCAAAGTGGAAATTATGCTTGCAAATAAGATAAGAGGGTCGTGCTTCCTAATAAACCAAACCTCAACCCCTAAAGTGTAACACCAGATACCCTCAATCTGCTAATCCTATGAATACAGGAAAAACATAAAACAATGGGAATATAATGTTAGGGGGAGGATATTAGAGGCAAACTGTAATGGTTGTTCAACATCAAAAGTTCTCACTTCAATTAGTTCATTAGTGCAGTGTTAGTGTCCCTTCTATCTTTATTCTTAAGGAAATAGTCTTGAGGGTTTTCTTTTTTCTTCCAACAAGATGTCACCCCAAAATTTGAAGTAAAGGTTTCCTTGTATAAAAATGTTCTAAAAAGTCAATACAGGAATCAAAGAAAGTCTTACTCACACTGTATCTGGTGTATAATAAGATCCAATTACAGTCTTTTTTCTTTTCTTTTTTAGAGACGTCCCTTGATGCCGTCTCCCAAAAAGTAAAGCAGAAACAGATCCTTGTGTGGCACCGTTTGGAACAAAGTGAGTACAGTAATAAGGTAAATTCCTACTTACAATGCGTTTCTCTTGTAAGGTAAGCAGATAATGATTTCTTTCTCTTTGGTCCATCAGGGAATCGCTCCCTTCAGGGTTCCAGCTCCCGAAAATGGAGGAAGAAAATACCAAACTTTGCGTAATAACGTCTCAACAAATATTCAGCACAGAAAGAAAGGTAGGTATCCTACTTACATTCCCCTTCTCTTGTGCAGTGTGCCTGTAGCGGTATCTTTCGTCAGTCCCGTCGGTCGACTTTTCAATGTATGAGACGTTCCTCCAATCCTCTAGATAGTACCCATCCTCAGGAGGGAGAAAGCAGAACACAGCCTCACATAATAGTGTTTTGAATGAATGATAAGACTGCTCAAATAGCGGTATTATACTCACACTTTCCTCATCTTGTGTGCGGAGCTTTGAATAATGTCTTACTTTCTTCTACTTCTGTGTATGTTTCAACAACTCATCTAATCTTTCATTCTTTACAGGTAGAGATAATTATCCACTTACAATCAATACAGTGTCCAAAGCTCCCGCAATTGGAACAAAGTATATCCTCAGCGTCTGACTTTTTTATTCTGAATGAATGTGACCGCCAAGAACAGTCTATTATCAATGAACTTAAAGGCAAAGCTTTCACTCCGTTATCCACAAAGCATTGACTCCACCAATAAAAAGCCAAAAGTTTATTCCAGTATTCTATATCCACAATAAAGTACAATGTTATAATAAAATTCATTAAAAACTTCTTATAAAACTCTTCTAACCTCCCATGGGGAGAGGTAAAACCCCTCTACCCTAAATGTCCCTTTCACTTCAACTGTCTCCTAAGATGGATAAACTCCTCAAACTACTGGAGTGGGTTCCACACAATATGGGGGCCCTAGAACCAAGACACTCGGGTGAGGGAGAAGAAGTAAAGATCAACAGACCATAGCGTAGGGGTAACTCTCTCCGTGGACCAAAATCACCAACACGTTTCTGGCATCTGTGTGCCCTTTCTCAAGGTGTAGCCACGTGGGGGTTCTCCTGGTCTTTTTAAACAGGCTTTCTCATCGTTATCCAATAAAGTTTTTCCATCTTCCAAAAACACAATAAACAAACTGACAGTGTGGTTCTTATTCAATTCTCAGTCAATTTCTTCCAGTAATTCCTGAATTTTGCAATAAATCAGATAAGTATGGAACTAATGCAGCCGCTGCTATTACCAGTAAGTGATGTTGTTCCCACATAAAATAACAATCTTCTCTCAATTAAATATCTTCTTTATGCTGATCTTTTTTCAACAAATATCCATCATAAACAGATTACATTCTTATTCACCTCAAGCTGTATCGAAATCTGGGTATTTTATGGGTCCTAAACTACACAGTAACCCGGGTAGAAAACACTTCAGGGATAATCTGAATATCGTTCTTTCATATAAACTACAGCATGTTGTATTATACATTGTCTCCAAATTGTATTTCGGAACCTTATGCATATTTCAAGAACCAGGATTTAGAATGGTCTTTCCTTATGGCTATACGATAATGTAGTTCTTATTCAATTTTCAATCAATTTCTTCCAGTAATTACTGAATTTTGCAATAAATCAAAATAGGTATGGAACTAATGCAGCCGCTGTCGATACCGGTAAGTGATCGTCAGTGACCCACATGTCGTTCCCACATATAGTAACAATCTCCACTCAATTCACTATCTTCTTTATGCTAATATTTTTTTCCCAACAAATGTCCATCGTAAAAGGATTAGAATCTTATTAATCTCAAGTTGTATCGAAGTCTGGGTATTTTCTGAGTCCTAAACTCCACAATAATCCTTCGGGGATAGTCTAAGTGCTGTTCTTTTATATAAACTACTGCATATTGTATTAAACATTTCTTCCAAATTATACTTCAAAACCTTGTGTATATTTCCAGGATTTAGGATTCAGAATAGTCTTTCCTTACGGCTATTAATTTTTTTGTAAACAAAAACATTTCAGAGCATTTAAAATTCTTCATCTGTGTGTGAGCTTTCCTATACTGTGATCAAATAGGTTCACCTTTCTATTTTATGTGTTAATTTAACTGAAACATGTCATGTTTTCTTTTTCAGGACAAGGACATATTACGTAAGTTTCAGCATGGCATTAACCCTTGCCATGCTGACGCTTATAGTACTAAAAGGCACAGCATTGCCAAAAACACATGGCCATGCTGTGTCTTATTATACTATCAGCACATGCATGATTAGGGTTCATAGCATGGACGGCGATTTCTTCATGGAAAATCGACATTCTTTTATATTGAAAAGCATGGCGATTTCTCTGTGGAAAAATCGCTGAACATCGGTAGCGATTATAAACCGCCTGCAAAAAGCGCAGCATAGTGAATGCCGCAAGTTAAAAAAAAAAATTGCTGCAACATCGCGGCAATGGCTGGCGATTCATAATCTCTGCCAAAAAGCGACTTTAGTGAATGAGGCCCTAGGAACGTGTCTAGAAGAAAGGAAGGGGGACAAGTACCTCTTCTCACTGGTGAGAATGACAGCTGCTCCGGCTATCATTTTCAGGGATGAGAAGAGAGAACGGAGTGGCTTCTCTTCTCTGTGCAGCAAGGCGAGTATGGGCAAGGTGTGTTTCTTGATGGTACCCCTATAAGCTGGGAATTCATCGGTGATGTGCCACTTTTCTCACATTCGTTATGCCACTGCTTCATTGTGACATGTGTGTTACCCTGTTTCAACTAAATACAATTTGCTAAGTAAACACATAGGGCCTGATCCAGACCTACGCCCGCCGTCAGGATAGGATCGGGCGTCCGTAGCAGCGCCGTAGGGACGCTGCAGGGGATGTCCCCCAGCGTCCCTACGTTCAAGTTAGTGTAGGGGGTCGGGGGGAGGAAGGGTAATGAGGCTGGGAGGGCGGCGTTAACGTACTAACGCCGCCGTCCCAGCGTATCAACTCTCCATTACGCCGGCTGAAGTTAGGGTAGCCTTCAGCCGGCGTAAGGGAGAGTTAATACGCTCCTACAAGGGGGAGTGTCGGGCCAGAGCAGCGATGTTACGCTACAGTGCTCAGTGTAACATCGTCCTTACGCCGGCTGAAGTTAGGGTAGCCTTCAGCCGGCGTAAGGAAGGGGCCATACACCCGCACAGGGGGAGTGTCGGTGGAAGTAAACGCCGATACGCTGTGCTTTAGTAAGCACAGTGCATTGGCGTAGGTCTGGATCAGGCCCATACAGTATATCTATAGTGTCTTTTATTTTAATTATTAGTGGTAGAAAAGTATTTTGAATAAGTAAATGTTATATTTAAAATAAAGAATTTACTCCAACGATGTGCACCCCTGGGTCTTTATATTAGAAAATAAAAAGCCACACACAAGAATTCAAGAATAGGCTGAAAAAGGTAAGCTACAAGCCTTAAAACACAAAAACAGTCAACTAAACAAATTCAATCACAATTATATCACAATTACATCACAGACAGAATTATCACAGCCTTGAAGCACTTTCATTAGTCCAGTGTTTGTTGGTCATAATTAAAATATAGTCTTTCTGAGTATATGATTATATTGGATTTGGATTTTGTTCTGGTCGCTACAGCAACGGTAACAACTTCAACAATGAAACAGCTGACAACACAATGTTTCTGTATCATTGTTAAAAACAGTATAGTAAAAATAACAAGAACCAGCAGATTGTCTGTCTTAGCTATAAACGTGACATTAACATACACAAAACAAACAGCAATTACTTGTAAAACATAACTCCAAAAATAAGAATGGCTCTATAGTAAAACGCAGTCAGTATAAAGGGGTTGTGAGTCCCTAAACAAAACAGGCAAAGCAAGTCTTCCAAAATAATTCTGACACTGTAACATCAAGAAAACAAACTTATCAAGATATATAAAAATTATAATAATAAAAAAAACCTCAAATATAGTGAAATGATAACTTTATTCATTAACATACATACACATAAACAATCTGGTACCAGATAAAACCAACACAATAAAAATATATTTCAGCATAATATCAATGATCATATACCAATATTTCAGTATTGCCACATAACTAGTCTAAAATCAATGATGGATGTTATACGAGATAAAATTAAATTGGCTCTTGGGGTCTGATCCAGGCTTCTGTGCGTTTTTTAGTACATCAAAGATCTGTAAGTCAGCACATCAGAGTGGAGTGAACTTCTCTGTCACCCTCATCTCACGTACAGTTCTGAACTCCTAAGTCCATTCATAGATATGTGCAGATGTTCATACACCGCCCACTTAACTTCATCTACATGACTATCCCCCTCTCTTGTGGGGATTAGCCATGTACACGTACGCAATCTATGTAACAAAATGGTACATAGATAGTGTAAAATAGTTAACTACGCTCGTAAGATGAAAAAAACGTAGGTGAGAATACGGTCCTCTGTGTGGTGTAATATCACGTGTTAAAAAAAGGTCTAATCACATTCTCAAATGAAAAAAAATCAATAAGCAAAAACAGATCGGTTTCTCTTTAAACACCAGACTAAACAATGGGAATGGACTGAGTTCCCACAGGATACGTCTTTTACAAGTGGATTACTACCCATTGTGCCAGTTGGTTTTGATTCTTTGTGTGAAATGATAAATTGAAGCAGGAGATGTGAAATATACGTTATATATACATTTCTCCTGACATTCTGCATGCCTTCTACATTCTGAATTGTGTTTTCAGTTTTCTTGGCAATGGTTTCCTGCAATATTCAATATAAATAAATACAGATGTGGTCTGTTTACATTTCACAAGTACTTTCATTTTGTTACAGCTTTAATACAACATCAAGCACAGCATGTTTTTATTAGGAAAACTGTATTTTACCTGGTAAAATGGTGCTTGGAAATGTGGAAATGTCATAATGCGGAATCCGGCGCCTTGACTGTGACTAATGGTGGGGCTAGCCTGACGCGCTCGCTGACTTAAGAGTGTTTTATATCAAGTGTCACAAGTAAGAGAGCTGCTGAAGCCGTGTGGAAGGTCTGCTCTACATGAATTAGAATCCTAGGTTTTATTTATTTAGGGATGAGAGGCCCGTGTAAACCTGCTGAAGCCAAGAAAGCCCCTATGTAATGTTATAATATCATGACAAATGCAGAAGAGCAATTGTAAAATACGTCAATGCATGTGATGAGAAGGATGGGGCTTAAAGAAGGAATTTCCCTAAAAGCAGTGAGGTATAAGCAAAGGTAGAACAACGTAACAATAAGGTACAGGTAAGGGTGGGATTATCTTAATAAAAACGATGTACCCGCAAGAGTGAGTGTTCCCCAGTGACAATGAGGTACAGGTAAGAGTGGGACTTATCCAGGAACAGTGAGATAGAGGCAAAGGTGGGCTTCCTTAGTAATAGAGGGACAGGCAAGAACAGGACTTCACTAGGTAAAGTAAAGTAAAGTACAGGTAGGTATGGAACTCCACCAGGAGCAGTGATGTATGAGCAAGGGACTCCACCAGGAACAGTGATGTATGGGCAAAGGACTCCACCAGGAACAGTGATGTATGAGCAAGGGACTCCACCAGGAGCAGTGATGTATGGGCAAGGGACTCCACCAGGAACAGTGATGTATGAGCAAGGGACTCCACCAGGAACAGTGATGTATGGGCAAGGGACTTCACCAGGAACGGTGATCTATGGGCAAGGGACTCCACCAGAAACAGTGATGTATGAGCAAGGGACTTCACCAGGAACAGTGATGTATGGGCAAGGGACTCCACCAGAAACAGTGATGTATGGGCAAGGGACTCCACCAGGAACAGTGATGTATGGGCAAGGGACTCCACCAGGGACAGTGATGTATGGGCAAGGGATTCCACCAGGGACAGTCTTCCCAAAGAATAGTAAAACACAAGTAGAGTCAGCATTTCCAATCAGCAACCCTTAAACAGTATAGTTTGCTCCAGGTGAGTCACAGCTTTCACATCGCTGCCCTGGCAATAACCTGTGTTATTGCCGTGTCCCAGCTCTTCACTCTTTTTTTTTTTCTTTACCTTTCACACTGGGCAATATCCTTGGTTTTTGAGTCCCTACTAATCACTTGCCTTCAGTGAAACCCAGGTTAAAAAAAAAAGTCTTACCTTTCAAACTGGAGGCTACGTGGTTGGACCTGGGTAGAACCTTCCAAATATCCTGGGTTTGACTCACAGGTCATTAGACCCAGATAGAGGCATTCAGAACCTTTCTCACTGAGCCTCGACCCAGGTTGTAAGGGCTTGCCACGGCAATATCCCGGGTTTTTGTCTCAGTTTGTTTCCCGTGAATATGTCTCCAGCTTTTCCTCTATAGTTGTAATGGTCTGGTTACAACCTGGAAAGTGGAGAAGATGCCACCCTGCCAGCACTTCACACACAGTACAAGTGTATTCTGTTACAGAGAAAAATATAGAGGTCTTCCTGCGCTCTCTCTCTCTCTCCCCCTCTCTCTTTCAGTCTCTTTTTGTCTGTCTCTCTCTCTCTCTCTTTCTCTCTCTCTCTCTCTCTCTCTCTCTCTCTCTCTCTCTCTCTCTCTCTCTCTCTCTCCCCCCCTCTCTTTCAGTCTCTTTTTGTCTGTCTCTCTCTTTCTGTCTCTCTCTCTCTCTTTCTGTGTGTGTCTCTCTTTCTCTTGTCTCTGTCTGTCTCTCTTCTAACAATTGTTATCATTTATTTCTAAACATTGGCGCTGAAAAATTGTAATGATCCCAATTCAATATATAACAGTGCTAAAAAACAAAACAAAGAAATAAAGCATAAAATAAAATCAATTTGTTAAAATCATCATACCATCTAAGACAATCTAAAACACAATTTATCAAAACAGGGTGAATATTTTTTATATATTTTAGAAAGGTCAGCAAATAATAAATTGTATATTTATGATGTTTCTAAAAAGGAAATTTGAGCTAATGCCAACAGCAACCAATTAGATTAGAGCTATAATTATTCTAGTACATTCTACAAAATGGTAGTTGGAAGAAAGAAGAGAACATGCACCAAACAAGATCTGCTGGGGAACTGTTTACATTTTGCATGTCACAAAAGACAAATATATCTTGCTATTCCAAACATAACTATAAATGAAACTTTCCATAAATAGATATATTGTATAATATTATGAAACAATGTATACATTTCTGCATCAAATAATATATGATATTGTAGCCCGAGCATTCCCTCTGTAAACGTCACTTGGACAAGTGAGGTTTTGTGTGTTAAGAGCTGGTTTAGATGAAATATAAATATTATGGAAACGGTTCATTGTGACTGTATGTTTACAGTCTTGCAGTGAGCCTGCCCTCTCCTTTTATTTTATGATAATGGGCGAGATAGATGTATGTGTAGCAGGTAGAGAATGTTGTGTGGAATATCTATGCAGGGTACAGACTTGTATAACACTGGAATCGCAGAAGTAAATGATCATGTATGGTGACATCCAGGAAAGATCTATAGATCAAATGAATGTAAATATTAATAGTGTGACAGAGTTTTTCCCCTCTAGACACGAAACACGCATCATTGTAGAAGGAGACTTACTTTCTAGACCTAAAGGAGAAAAATAGAGACAGAATACATTTTCATAGCACAAATCTTTGCTGAAACAAGATCATTATTATTTGTACTATTTCTACATTTCACCGTCATAGTACAAGCAGTGTTTAAAGTTTGTTGTTTAAAAAATTGTATCGTTGTTTATTATTATTTGTTTTTATTTAAAAAAATGTGTAAAATAAAATAGCTAATGAATAAAAGTTTTCCTTATCAGTACAAAACTGTTGTATAAATAAAATGTTTAGACATGTTTGTAATAGTGTTGGAAGCATGAACTTAGAATTCTTTTAGTTATGAAGTCCTATGAAGAACCCTATAGAAAAACTGTCATTGCCAATCAGTTGGACAATAAGGGTCTGATCCAGACATAACTATAACAAGAATTCCTGCATTTGGAAAGACATATTCAAATACAAAATCTTTTTGCAAACCTGCAATTAGACAGTAATCACATAAATATCCTCACTTATCTCTCAGATCTTCTTCTACTTTGAACTTAAATGCTCTGACTTCAGGTTACAGGACTTCTCCCGCGCTGCCTCCACTCTCTGGAATAACCTTCCTCACCAATTAAGAATATCCTCTACCTTCCAAATTTTTAAGTGCTCCATTAAAACTCACCTCTTCTGACAAGCTTCCCAAATTTCTCAGTCTACTTCAACATTTGTCTGTTACAACTACATTGTTATCCACTTTTACTTTCTATTACATGATTAGTATAAACTCGGATACTTTTTTTTTTCCATTTTAAAATTACATTCAGCTCTACTAGCACTGCTGTGTGAGTGGATTATACAGAGAACTCAGCACTATCACCATACAACTTGGCTGTTATTACCATATAGCACTTGCACTTATGTATCAATTCCCAATGTCATATAGAGCAGGGGTTCTCAACCAGTGGTACTAGTACCACTAGTGGTACTTGGACCAATGTCAGGTGTTACTTAGGACAACTGGTTAAGATCAATATAAAATACTTGATAACTTGTGGGCTAAATGGCATATATACAAAGGCACCTTAAAATCACTACTAAAATATGTAAACAAAACCAAAAAGAACCCTAAAAATATATGTATAGGTCATGGGTATGTGTCTACATGATATGCAAAGTGTTACTTGACATGATTCCATAGTGGGTAACTGGTACTCTACAAAAATAAGTTGAGAACTCCTGCTGTAGAGTATAAACTACAGACCTCACAAAATGGACCAGCCAGGTTGCCTAGTAAACATGCTAAGTAGTGTATATGATCCAGACATACAACATAGTTAGTCTGAGAACCAAGATATAATGGAATACGGGAAAAAAAACATTTCATGGAAACCACATGAAGGAAAATGTGAAAATATAGAGGTTGTTCATTGAGTAAAAAAGGTTAAGAGGTTGGCTGAGGAATTAGATAAGCTTTCCTGAAGATGTTCTTATGGAGAGCTTGAAGGTATGCAGACTAGAGGAAAGTTTGAGATGGAGAAAGTAATCCTGCAGATCCTGTGCAGAACAGAGGGATCAAATTGGCATATATTTTACAATATGTGAACATATGTATGTATGTATGTGGGTAGAATTTTGTTGATGACTTTTTAAATTAGTCAAAACAGTCCTATTTTGTAGACTGCGGCAGAGATTTTTTGGTACAATAGTCACACATAAAGACGACTTTGACAGTGGTGTATATAATAAACTGGAGGCATGACAGATGACGTTTTTGATGATGCGGATAACATTTGAAGTACTTAATGTTACATGCTGTCAGGCAGAAAATGGCAGCATGTGATTGTTTACATTTCTTCCTAGTCTCTCTCTGTTGCTGCCTCCAGCTGGGTCTGTAATCAGTATACATCAATCAGCTTGGGGGTGTGTCTGGCTGCAGGAGCTGATTGGAGGCTGGGACTTTAAATAGCTGGCACTGTGGATCCCAGACTGCCGGTTATAGCCTTTGGCCTCCTGCATCTTGCCTGCTCTCTGCTGGTGTGTCTTGTGCATTTGGATTGCTGTTTTATTGTTATCATCGGTTCTCCTTCTGTTCACTCTACAGTTACCTTCTCACCTCTGTTTACTGTTGTGTGTAGCATGGCTGCATTTGTTCATCTCTGCCTCTCTCTGTCTCTGTGTTTGCTCTTCTTTGGAAGAGCTGTGTTTTCCATCTCACACTTTCACTGAATCTGTTGTTGCAGCTCCGAATGTGTGTTCCATCTCGCTTCTTGTGGGTTGCATTGCAGACTGATTCTATCTGTCTGTATAGCTGCTGTTACATGCTGCTTAAGGCAGCAGCATGTAATTGTGTCTTTGTGCTGTAGCAAGGAATTCCGGTCCTGGTTTCCCCTGCAGAATTCATTCTTGCTAGGGATCCTGGCTAATTACTCTGAAGCTGGGATTCCCCAGCTGTGTATTTGGCTGTGTGCAATCAGCAGCCAATGGGGATTTGGCACTCCCCTTAAATACCTGTCACCTGATTGCCTTCTTGCCAGGCATAGCTTCTAGCTTCAGCTTCATGCTTAAAGCGTTCCTGTCCGTGCTCCTGTTTGATTTCTGATCCTAGCTTCTGATTCTGAGTGCCCTTTGTTTCCCTGCCATGTCTCTCCTGTGTGCCCTGGATTCCTGCCTTGCCTCCATTATTGTTCCTGATGTGAGTGAAGTTACCAGCCATTTGTTGTGTGCAAACCCCTGTCTCTGTATTTGTGTAGTCTGTCTGTGAGACTCTAGCTGCACATTTATCTACTTACGCCTGTGCTCACAGACTCTGTGCTTACTCCATCTGCACTATCTGTCTTCCAGTCCTGTACTGGTTCTGTGCTACTCTATCTGCACTATCTGTATTCTAGTCCTGTACTGGTTCTGTGCCACTCCACCTGCACTTATCTGTATTCCTGTCCTGTACTGGTTCTGTGCCAGTCTATCTGCACTTATCTGTATTCCAGTCCTGTACTGGTTCTGTGCCACTCCATCTGCACTTATCTGTATTCCAAGTCATTGCTGGTATGGGCTTCATCTCTGTACCATTGCAGTCTCCTAGTCCTGTGTCTCCCTCCCACCATACGAGTTCGTGTTCTGGGGGTCGCGACCTGCTGTTGGGGCATAGCTGCAGCCCATCCTCATCATCAGGGACTCTGGTGAACACCACCCAATAGATAGACTCCGTGCCCTGGTAACGGTTCTCGTAACAGCTGCACTCTGTGTTTTTCATCTGCCAGTGTGTTGCTGTATCTCAGAGTCTTACCATATGACTCTTTCTATTAGGGTTACTCACATCTGTGTTTTTGGGATCTGCCTTTGCCTGACTTTAGGCTTCTGGTCCTCTCCCTGTGTGTGATGAATGTGGGTTCCAGTTTCCTGAGAGGCTGCACATTGGGTTATCTCCGGAGATCGCCTTCGGGGGGCCCTGACCTTCTGGGGCCAGCAGTCAAGCCTATCCCCACCATCAGGGGTTCTAGTTAATACCTGGCCCTAGTTTAGACTCCTTGCCATGGTGTGTGGTCACCCATAACATCTAAGAGTGGAAGCTATGCTATGTTATGCATTGCACTTAACAAGATATCTACTAATCAGCTGCACTAAATTGTGTTTTACCATCTATCAACATATAACTACAGTATACCTATCACAGTTCAAGTCCCTGCTTTCCACTCCTTTTATGTTCAGTCTTTTGCTGATTGTTTCTTACCCAGGATACACACTGGGGCTTTTCAGCAGATAATATTTCCAATCAGAAGACTGTTTCAGCAGATATCTTACCAGTGTGTTCTGTCCAAAGATCTCCTAATAGACATAGGAGACACTTGCTATAATCAAAATATATCTTTCCATCATTGATCTGGCAAATTAGAAGCTCCAAAAGATCAAATCAAAAGATTACAGACGGTTTCAAAAGATTTTTGAGCATCTTCGGAATGTACACGCTGGTAATATATCTGCTGAAACGTTCTTTTGATTTTGTGATTGGAAAGATTATTTGTTGAAAAAACCCCAGTGTGTGCCCACTCATACCGGGGTTTTTGGTGGTGATCTGAAAGGTACCGGGTTGCTGGTCCCGGGTCTAATAATCTGGGACTCAGACACGGCAAAAAAAGAAGGGTTTTTATCGTGTCCAGTGGAAATGTGGGTTTTTCAACCTGGCTCTCACCTAATACACCAGACTCTAGGGATTTGTTTACTGTTGCTTTGCAACAGTAAACAAGTCCCTCCCCGGGAGTCGCACGCAGCCCCTTCACAATGTCAGGACAGACTTGGGACCCAGAATTTCCAGGGTCTACCCTTCAGTTTTTTAAGGTACCCACTCAGGTTTTTCTATTTTTTTCACTGAAAAGCCCCAGCAATAACCTGAGGTGGCGATTTGAAAGCGGTATTTGTCTACTGGTGTGCTGCTGCCTAGCAACATCACGCACATCTATCAGGTATCACAACAGGTGCATTTAATTCTAATCAGCACAGCCCTATATCACTGAACTCCAGCCCTTTTCTCATTGCAGAGTATCAGGCTCACTTGGTTTCCTTGTGTTGTACTGTTCCAGCGTTTTCCTTGTGGTATTGTGAATCTCCTCATGTACCTCTTACAGCATCCTGTACCTGCTTCCACCGGGATCCTGTCTGCTACCATTCATCCATTCACAGTTCTTCCATCATCCACTGTGCTCCTGTCTGCTACAATCCATTCCCAGTGCAACTGCTGTCTGCTACCCTCCATTCACAGTACTCTTGTCTGTTACCATCCATCTACTGTGCTCTGCTTTGCTACCATCCACTCACTACCTCTTACAGGCTTCTTCCATTGTCCCAAGGCTGTTACTTGTTTAGCAATCTGCCGTGGGCTGCAGCCAAGACCGCCTCCACCTTCAGGGGTTTTGGCAAACATGTCTCCAAGGTTAGACTCCACTTCCAGATAATAGGTATGTCGAGTTAAGTCCAACATACTGTGCCAACCATTGTAGTATCCTTGTGTAATTTTTGACAGAATACTCTGGCCATGGATAAGGCCAAGAAGCTGTCTCTGATAGAGTATCTCCACAGGCTCTCTGAAAGAGTGGATGAGCAAGACAGCAATCAGAGGCAGCTTATCCAGTGCATTCAGAATCTCACTTCCCGCATTGAACAGTTGCAGTCAGTTCCCTCTACAACTCTGGCACAGGCTCCCTCCCCGACTACCTCCAGCTTCTTTCTCATGATTCCAACTCCTGACAAGTATGACAGGGATCCTAAGAAATGTAGACAGTGCATTTCAATGGTCTATATATTTTTAATTATTACCTGGGAATTTTGTTTCTGAGAAATCCCAAGTGCCATTCATCATATTACTCCTCTCAGGACAGGCCCTGGCTTGGGATTCACATCTTTGAGAGAGGAATGATCCATTATTATATAATTGCGTATCCTTCATCGTCAGCTTTAAGAAAGTGTTTGATGAGCCTGGCAGAATCGCGTCTGCAGCTACGTTTCTCCTCCATCTATGACAGAACCTACACTGTGGGTCACTATTCAGTGCAGGTCTGAGAGTTAATGATTACTTGGTTTCCCATGACCTTCCCTCTTCGTTGCATGAGCTCATCCATTATCCTCGGTCTGCCGTGTTTGTAGAAACTTGTCCCATTCTGGATTGGAACTCTGCTCAGGTTACATTTTGGAGTCACTTATGTCATTAGTTCTGTCTAAAGAAAGTCTCCAGATCTGTAACCTCCACCATCTGTAGTACCACTATATCCATGGCTATCCCGGAACCTTATAAGTCATATGCAGACATTCAGTAAGATGGATCCAAATAAAGTCTCTGCTATTCTGAGCTGGGCTCAACCTTATGGCCTCAATTCCACTCAGAGGTTTTTGGGCTTTGTTAACTACCACCATCAATTTATTTAGAGCTACTCCACCATCATTGCTCCCATCACAGATATGACTCACCAATCTGCAAAATCCAAACCCTAGTCCTGGTTCAGGCTTTTCAATGGCTTAAACAAGCTTTCACTACTGCTACCATGCTACTTAGACCAGATACTAGTTGTCTATTCTTCATAGAAGCTGATGCATCTTCCATCGGTAGAGAAGCAGTACTGTTTCAAAAGGATGCTCAATGGAGGATGCATCCTTACTGCTTCTACTCCAAGAAATTCTTCTTGAAGAGCTTAACTATATCACCGGTGAGAAAGAGTGGTGCTACCTGCTCAAAGATACCACAAACCCTTTCACCATCTTCACTGACCATAAAAATCTACTATATTTCAGATCTGCTTCCTGTCTTAATACCTGTCTAGCTTGATGGTCTTTATTCTTTTACAGATTCAATCTAGTAATTGTGTTCTGATCTGGAAAGAAGATTACCAAACCTGATGCTTTGTCTCGTCCTTCTGATCCTCAGGATAACCTGTTCCAACATCTTTGCTGCCTCTACTCCCAAGCCTGTTCATGTTTAAACATCTTCGACTCAAAATGCTACGGTGGGCTCCAAACTCTGCTACCATTGGAGTTCACTAAACTGCTTTCACCAGCTTCTTCCGTTGTCTCAGGGCTATTATTTGTTTAGTGATCTTCTGTTAGCTGCTGCCAAGACTGTCCCCACCATCAGGGGCTCCATAAAGCACCTGTCCACAGTTCTGAATCTGCTTCCAGGTTTCAGTCCAACATACCATTAGGGCCCTGGCTGTATCCTTGTGTAATCCATGGCAATACTACTTGAAGGTCAGCAATTTATTTAGTGGATATTCCCATTTGAGGAAATACCTTTGGCCACTATCTTCCTCAGTATTCTAATACTCTAGTATTCCAAGAACTGTGGCTGTTGTTGATGAGCCATCCTATGTGGCAGTGTTCTGCAATTCTTATGTGAACATTTAAGAGTTTATAAGGTTGTTTATTGTATTTTTCATTATTATATAAATTTATTGTGTTTATTAAAATTTCCACTTTTAGATGATCTGAGTCACAAAGTTTATTAGTTGGTTTCACACTTTAGATGATGATCTGTTCATCTTTCTGTCGTGGTGGTACACCTCCATCAGCATAGTGATCATAACCCACATTTTAATTACTGTGAAGGTCTCAGGTTGTTTGGTGATCATTATCCTTAACCAGCGCTCATAATGGACCGTATTCAGACTGCCGGACGTATAACATATACATCTGGAGTTTAGCGTCTTTTACTACTGCACATGCGCATTAAAATTTTTACTTAATCTACGTATCTTTTCCTTACGTAGATTGCGTATATGCAGTCTTTAACACCACATATACGCAATCTATGTCATTTCAGTCTTAAATAAAATAAAATTTAACAATAATGACATATTGCATATTATGACGTTCTAATCTGAAATGGGGGGGGTTGGGGCTTTTTTTTGCTATTTTTTTTAACACTTTACACACTTCAGAGCCATGCTTATAAACATATTTACAACTGTCATTGTTACAATTTGCTATTTCTCATGTATTCATCACTATTACTTACATATAAGAACCAATAATACCAAAAATATCTTTTAAAATAATTAATCATTTCTTTTAAATATATAGAAAGAAGAAAATAAATACAGAAGTTGCCTTAAAAAATGATAAGGGTTATGGGAGAATAAAAGTGAGCAAAACATTATTCTATGAAGGCTGTATTGCGGGAAACCTTGCAAAGGAAAAGGAGAGACATGGGCAGATATTTTGAGGTGACGAATTCCATATAAATCATAAGGCAATAACGACAGGCATAGTAACTGTGACACTGGAAATCAACGGAATGTATAAGCAAAACATTCTACAGATGGTTTCCCAAACCTTCCTGGAAAGTTGGAAACTACAAATCCTCAGCCATGTATCTTTCTGCTCAAAGAAGTCATTCAGTGTTAGGAATAGTGGTAGGTTTTAGAGGAGAAAGGGTCACCAGAGAGAGGTAGGAGAAGTAGGCTGAGATACAGGGGCTCATAGATCGTGGCTCACACAGACCCTATGAGGTAACGTTATTCATGGAAATAGATTGTGTCTTACAGGGCTCTCATAGGAGACCTGTATATCCAATACTTGTCACCTGCGCTGCAGAGGAAGGGGTAACAGGGGGAAGGTAAAAAATGGTAAGTGACTTTAGATTTTAATAAAAAAAAAGTTGTAAGTATATAATATAAGGGGCACAAAAGGATCACCATAGCAGCCTTGAAAGTGGAAGGTGCTTACCATATATTTTCAAATGTGTGTAACTAATATTTCTGCTTTTCTTTTTACAGATAGAATGACAAGTTTGTTATTGGTTAAATAGCCTAACCTTCCCCTATAAACAAAATACATAGAAGATGGCACCTGATTCAACTTGAACTGGGATCATCCAATCAGGTTCTATCTTCATACCTCATCCTACAAGATGAAATCCCTAGGGCAGGTACATTCCATCACAGCAAAACCTATCTCTATTTTTAATCACAGTCAAATGCAGTGTTCTGGTAATGAGCTATGACATTAAAATGCGATATAGGGAACCAAAGTGTGTGATGTTGTTAAAAAGCTTAATAAAATGTCAATAACTATAAAATACTATTGATTTTATTATTATTATTATTATTATTATTATTAATAATAATAATATTTTTTTCTTGCTATTGGTTTATTTAAGAGAAAAAAATCTCACTTCACATTTTAACACACAAATACACACATAAGTGTCATTAGTATTAACATGTTTGTGCGTGCTTAAAAAAAAAAGATTACATGTTGTGTGAACATTTTCCATACAGACATTATGTGTGATTTTTTCTTATTTTACTATACCGTGGTTTTATGTTGGCAAGTGTATACTCTAATAAATAGCCAGATAAACGGTAGTAACAGTATGTGCTGTTTATTTCAGCAAGAGGTTTGACCTCACTTCAACTTTAAATGCAGAGTAATATACATTGCTGTTTACTGAATATGGTGCACTTTTGAAATACACAGTTACAAGCTGACGCATTTGAGTTTGCAGTACATCCCCTCAGTGATTGGTTGGTAACAGATTGCTTCATGATTGCCTGTTTAAACATAGATTGTACACTCTCTTAAATGTTTGTTTTTCCTAATGTTTAAATAAATTGCATAATCGGCTAAAATACATGGTGTTATCCTGTGGGAACTACACTGCCCTGCATCTTCATTTTTTGGCATTATTAGTCAGTTTTCAAATCTATCTATCTATCTATCTATCTATCTATCTATCTATCTATCTATCTATCTACAGTGGTTGGACAATGCATTAGGAATATTTTCCAGGTTTGGCATAATAATGATAGAATCAATCAGAAAGGAAAGCTGGGGTTTAGAGCTACTGGTGACACCCTAAAAACAAAAACCATACTGTCGAGCCACCTCAAAGCAGCTAATAATTTTTAAAATGTTGACAGTTAAATCCTACTTATTGATAACTTAATAACTGGCAGATTTAATCCCAAGCAATGCAGGGTACATCTGCTAATATACATGTAAGATGCTTTGAGTATAATGGAATTAAATGTGATTTTCACTCATGTAATGTAGTAGAAAACAAAATATCTGAGGGTGTTTGTTACACGCTGCATATGGCTGCAGCATGTAAATGTGTCTTTATTATCTAGCAGGGTACTCCGGTCCTGGTTTCCCCTGCAGCATTCCTTCTTGCTAGGGATCCTGGCTAATTATCCTGCAGCTGGGATTCCCTAGCTGTGTATTTGGCTGTGTGCAATCAGCAGCCAATAGGGATGTGACTCTACCTTTAAATACCTGTCACCTGATTGCCTCCTTGCTGGTTATAGCTTCTTGCTTTAGCTTCTAGCGTTGCTGTCTGTGCTCTTGTTGGAATTCTGTCCTAAGTTCTGATTCTGAGTGCCCTTTGTTTCCCTACTGTGTCTCTCCTGTGTGCCCTGGATTCCTGCCTTGCCTTGATCTTTGGTTTCTCCACCTGCTTGGAAGTCCAGCTCCTTCAGTCACTCCACAGTGAAGTCCTGCTGCTCCGGTTCCAGTTATCCCAAGTCCTGTGTTTGTTGCCATAGTTACTGCAGAGGTTGGCAAGTCCTGAACATCTTGTGCTCACTCCAAATGACCTCCAGGGTTCAGTACAACCCCAGTACAAACTCCTATGGGGCCACCTAGCACGCCTAACCAGGGACTGTCTTCTGAGCCCTCTGTACAGGCTAATTTCTGTGTGCCTCCAGTTCCAGTCCGGCTTTAGGAGAATATCATCCGTTCAATGGAGGATTCTTGGGGGGCCAATTAACTCTCTAATCACAGTTTTGGTAGCCCCCAAGAGCCTGTCAATTCCAGGGTTTTCCAGCAAGCTACCACCATTTTCAGGACCAGAGGTGGTAACCATCCACCACTCACATTGGAGGAGCGCCAGTTTAGGTTAGATAACAGACTTTGCCTCTACTGTGCTAGTTCAGAGGAAATCTTGCAATCATGTCCTGTTCCTAAGTTACTGTGTTCCACCAGCATAACAATATAATAACACAATATAACCATTCAACTTACACAGATGGACATCTGACAACAAGGGCCTATACTAAGTTTTCTAAACCAAGCATGTAGAAATCCCATGAATTGGTAATAGTGAACATTGACTAAGAGAGAAGGTCCACTTATTAATTCAACCAAGCCAACCATTCTTCCTAGGTCTGGGGACAAAATGTGCTCTGATCCAACACACAGCCTTGGACATATCAACAAAACCACACCAAATCCATTTAGTGGACAAGATCCTGAATTAATAAAATGATCTGACTTGCGTATGTATGTGCAGTACCTATACTTCCTCAAAAGGAACACAGCTGCCCAATGCTGCATTCTGTGCAAAATCAGCCTCCACAAGGAGGGCAGGGCCACCCATCATGTGTACAAGCTATGCAAGGTAGGTTAGATTAAGCATTTAAATCAGACAATAAGTGCTCTGTTTAGCTCTTTCATGCAATCCAGAGATGCAGAGGGAATTCCCTGTTCCCTGTGTGCTGTATTTTGGATCACAAATTTCGTACTTTAGCCTCCGTAGCAGAGGCCGTGTATGGAAATTGCTTTTAAATCAGGATCAATCCCAATGTCTGTAAAGTTGCATTGATAATATCATAAAATAAGAGTTATTGAGCAGTATTCACAGACTTTTTCAGCGCATATTTTTAGGATTGGATTAACTGCGCATGCATGGTAACTTCTTTTACGCAAGTTACGTAGGATTTAGGCACGGAAGTCCATTAGGCATGGTTTTTACAATCATACTTAGTGACATACGTATGGAGGGGCGTGGGTTTCTTCCATATGTGTGAAGTTACGTGAATATGGGTGAGGGGAGACATTTAAATGGCCTTTTGAGGGCCCAGTTAGTAATGTACCTACATACCTATGCAACTTCATCACGGAAATACGCCCGTTGACTTAAGGGTGCGAGGGGAGTGTCATGGTGTTGACTTGTAATGTAACGTAGGTGCATATATATAAACTTATTCCACATGTATCTGTTAATTCAGTCCATTATTATTATAATTATTATTATTAATAATAATAATAATAATGATTATTTGCAAGGCGCAACAAAGGTACAAGTTTAATATAACGTGAATATTGATTAAACATAAAGAACGTATATAGGGTGGTACAAGTGATAATACAAAGTTGACAGCAAAACATAAGTACAAAATAAGAGGATAGAGAGGACTGCTTGCAATAGGGGAAGTGAAGGAGGGAGGGGGATTAGGGTTGTATTTAGAAGGTGTAAACTTTCCTGAAGAAATACATTTTGAGCAATTGCTTGATAATCCACTAGAGGGATAACCTTAGAGAGTGAGTTAGTTGTGATGCCTCCTTTAGGAATAATCAATAATAACCAGTAGTAACAAATTTAGGAAAATATGTAGTTATCCTTTTACGAGAGGTTCTAAAGAATATTCTGTATATTTTGTAAATTCTGTAAATAACTTAAAATATAATCGACATAAGAAAACCCGATCATGCAATAAAAAGCTATGGTTCTTGCATTCTGTACCTGAAAAGATTCTAAATCTCATCTTCAGGCTAATTGTGTCATTATAGTTTTATTGTTATATGTTTGGATAGATTACATTTATGTTTTCTGAAATAAACTAAAAGGTTATGAGTACTAAGCTTATTACTATAATGATGTAATATTTGTAGTGTTCCATAGATGAATTACATAATAAAGCAATTTGAAAACTCAAACGTAGTATGTTTATGTAATGTCCCTAACTTTCAGTAATGCTATAACCCAGCACTGACAAGTGTTATTAATATTAGTATTATTTATCCTGTTAGTTGTTATTAAAGGGGATTACAAGGGATTTATATGACATTATGCGACATTTACTGTTCTTTTTCCATGTACTTGCATTGTGAAGTTTTATGAGGTGAGCCAGGCTATATGGGTTGATGCTTGTGGTTGGACATCAAGTTACAGAAATAAAGTTCCCCACACTCTTTTCACCTTCTTTTTTTACTTGGGCTCTTTGCCGAGTCTGTGGGAATGAACAGATTTTAATTTCAGCCATCGTGTCTAGTATTTTTCATCAGCAAATGATAAATTGAAAATTGAAAAATATTTCCTGCATAAACCCACACTATAAATACATGGATAGAATATATTATTTTCCATGGTTTTGTGTTATTTATGTGTAAACTACCAACGGCTAACTATGTCCTCACGCATTCAAGAAATAACCACACGGACAACAATATGGCCTTTAAAAGGGGGCATAGATTTATTAATTGATAAATTAGATGTTATGGCACTCCGGAATTTTACCCCTGAGGAACCGGAGTGGCCCAGGAGAGGTACCCCGGGTTTACCTGCGAAGTACCAAAGTGACCCCAAAAAGATCCCACGGAAATGCCAGGCAAGTTTACGGATCAGACTCGTAACCACCCGGGGATTCTTCACGAGAGCCCCTAGTGGTGGGGATGGACTGTGCCCCCCCGGGGGCGTGGTCGTATTCCGTAGAACTAGGACCCGGTAGAAATGAAAGGTAGACACCACACAGTGAACCCCAAGAGGACTGAGAAACAACAATCAGGAGCAGAACCGGTAAGTAGGTACTTACCGGGAACAAACTTACAAAAAACACCAAACGCGAGACTGCGGACTAAGAGGGTCACAGGACGAGACTAAATGACAAACTAGATGAACAGGGACAGTCACACTCACAATCAACCAGAGGGACCCCCGGAGGGGTGAACACTTACAGTAACACGGGAGAAGCTGGGAGGCAAAACAGGCTGGAAAAAACAATGAGGTGGGAGAACAAGGGGAACTGGAGGCAAAAGGGTTAACTGGGCAGGCAAAGGCAAGGACAGGCTTGGACACGCAGAAATCACTAGGCACAGGGCACTAGGCAAACAGACAGAGAAAGAGCAGGCTACAGTGGCTGAGAAAACAGACTCTATAACCGGCGCTGAGAGATGAGAGGAAGCGCCTTAAATAAGTGCTGGGCAGCCCTGATAGGCTAAGGGAGCGGACAGCCTACAGAACGGCAGTAGGTAAACAAGATTCATTCTAAACACGTGGGCTGCCTGCCTGCGGCAGCGGCGCCCACGTGTAACTGGTTGCCAGGACGCCGTTGCCATGCAAGGCGTCGGAAGGGGAAGTCCCCCGGAGGCCGCGGTGCAGCGTGCAGAAATGCCTGGGACCGGAGCGAGTATCGGGGTAGCTGGCCACATGTGAGTAGCGGCAGCAGCCCTAACATTAGAACACTATGAATTTGAGCGTAAACAAGGTGGCGCTGATAAACGTGGTGAGTCAGCCAAACGGAGGCAAATCATAATGGAGGACAGGAATCCCCTGTCCTCGGTGCTCTGGAGGTAATGGTCAACAAAGAACCAGGGCCCTTCTGGGAACCAGCCTGCCAGTATAGCTTCCTGCTTCAGCTTGAAGGGGTGTGTCTTCCATACACCATACCTACACGTCCTAACCTAGTGCCAGATATTGCTGACAACCACACTGCTAGCGCCAACCTATGCCCCATCTGAAAAGAAAGCAGCATGTTAAAACAACTTAAAGGGAGGGAGGGAAGAAAAATTCTGAAGAGGCTGAACCACTTCCTGTTTGCCTTTAAATACCCCAATATGAGCCCAACCCCTTAACTACCTTTACTAACCCTGATTGGCTAACTAAAAACCCCATTATGCCTGGTGTAAATGCCTAGCAGCCAGGTGTTTACTATCTTTCATTCCCAATTCAGGCATATTCTCTCCTTATAAACAAGCATGCTTTAATCTCTTATTTTCATGCACTATTTTTAAAATGAATAAAAAAATATATATTTTTCAGCATAAATTTCCCTAATTCTTATTTCCAGAACCATGATAATTCCATGAAAATTTCATATGCAAATAACTTTCATCACTTGTACTTTTAAATGCAGAGGAAATCAATAGAAACCTGTAAAGTCAACACATGTGGTGGACCTAGAGTAAATGTGAATACCATGTAATTATTTGCCTTGTTCCCCTCACTCTACTAGTGGAAAGTATTTTGGACAGTGTTGGTTGATGAAGCTAACACTTTAAGTAGCCCTTGAACCCTTGTTCTGCTAGTTGGTGGAAATGTGTGATATTGTGGTATTATATTTGGAAACAAGTCAGTTGTGGTAAAAAAAATGGTAATTTACCTTTTATTTTTATTTACTATGGTCATATGATGGGCTTGATCCAGACTTAAGTAAGTGCTTGAAATGAGTTACTCCTGGGCTAAACCATGTTGATTGCAGGGGGAAGTCAAGTTAACTGTATTCTTTGCATGCAGGGATATATCTTTGAATTGCTTACTGCACACAGATACTGACCAGCTTTACTATCACACTGTTATTTAGACTTGGGATAGGAAACATCACCTCTCAACTCTAATACTGTTTGCAACAGATGAAATATCACAATTAGTACACTGTCACAGTCACAGCCCCAATGGTCACTTCCATGTCATCTAGGAAGATGTTGACTTGGGTGTCCTTATAGGTTTAATGGGTACATACGGTAATATTGGGGCTGATCCTCGTATAACAAAGATAAGGGACTTATGGAAGCCTCTTGCTTCCTGAAAAGTAACATCAGCGTATGCGCGCACCAGATGATACGCTTCCGTATGCTAGGAGGTCCATATGGAGGAACATCACTTGTTTCCCACATGCCTAATCGGCACCAGACAGGTGGGGATAAGCATGCTAATTAAGTCCCAGAGGCAACAATCAGCAGTTCTGCAAAGAACTGCGCTCAGACAGACACAGATCCGTGCAGGGAAATTAATTTACGGTTCTGGACATGAAAATGCCCAGAACTGCACATGAGAGAGGGCAGTGACAGGGCAGTGCGTTCCTCTCTTCAATGCCGACTCCACATCTGAGTACAGAAAACGCCTGGAGATCTGGATCAGGCCCATTGTCTGCAAAGATATGAAGATCCAATCACTGCTCCAATCCTAAACCAGTCAAAAGGGATCTGTGACAGAAATCAGTGTTATCCCCCAAAGAACAGAGTTTATTGGTGGGATGAGGTCATCTTTTTCTCTGGTCCATTTCCAATGGCAGTGTAATTTTGGTAACGCTGAATACATATAAATATTCTTTAGGTTAGGTAACTACTGATTAACAGACAGACAGCTCATCGCTCAATGCATTTTACTGTATTGCAGGCTGACTATATAAGGAAGATTAAGTTTGATCCACTGGTAGTGTACTCAATCCTGCAAAATCTTTAGCTATGGGAAAACATGTTCTTCATGTTGGCCAGTATAGTATACCTCTTGGGATTTATGCTTGCTGTAATAATAGGTGGGAATCACTCTGAAATGAGCATTTATAAGCTGAATTGAATTAAAAAACATACAAAAAGATAACCTGAATAAGAAAAGAGAGATAAAAAAAATAACCTTGGGCACCACTGCAGGCCCTACTGCATGCAGTTGACACAGAGACCCTGATGCAGCGGCTAGATCAGCGCCCCAAGGCAAACTGGAGACCCAGATTGACCTAACGTAGAACCATAATAATAGGTTTTTTTGCACAAATGCTTCTGGTTTGTTACAGAAAGCAAAACAGGAAGGGGAATTATTATTTTTTTAAACATGATAAAGATTCAAAGTCCACACTGCAGTCATCCAAGGAAAGGCTTCAAAAAAGTAATGCTCATTATTAATGTCTTACTTTTCTTGATTACAAGATAAGATTACATGTAGATAGAAACATAACACAGAAACATAGAATTTGACACCAGACAAGAACCCTTCGGCCCACCTAGTCTGTCCATTACACCCACCCACCCACCACCCTTCCTGTAAAGCCAACTCTTCCTGAAGTGCTGTGCATAGAGCCACACCTCCCTGAAGCCGCACTCCAAATTCCCTAGAGCACTCACTAGGGTTCATTTTGTCTGCAGACAATTATCCTACTAGCATGTTTTTTGGAGTGTGGGAGGAAAAGAGGCACCTGGATGGAACCCACACAGACATGGGGAGAACATACAAATTCCACACAACTAAGGCCTTGTCCGGGAATCAAACTCATGACCTCAGTGCTATGAGGGACAAGTGTATAGATTTTTTTTTTTATCTCCTATGTATCAGTGATGGTCTGACCTACTGTGTGTCTGTTTATATTTTTAAATGCAAAGTTAACTCTTCATCTAGCTGAAAATGATCCAGTAAAGGTAATATAGCTTGTTTATATTTTAATTTTATAGTTACTAGGCATTGCTAAAAAGACAAAGCAGTCGCTTCTTAGGTGTGTATCTGTAGTAAAGGACCTACTGCGCATGTGTTGTAGGTCCTTTACACAATCTACGTACCTACAAAGACTGCCTCTGGCCGGTCTTTAAAGATCGTACGGAGTATTTTAGGTGAAAAGAGGTGGTGTAATGCCGCCTCGGGGAGGATTTGGGAAACAATGGGAACCGGGAGGTATTTATATTTGTCGGGGAGGGCGGGGGGAGTCGGGTAGTGGCAATGTCTATGCAAACATTGCACGGATAGTTAAGGTAGTCCTATGAACTCGTAAGTGCCATTAGGTCCCTAAAAATGGGGGTGGGATGGGGGCAGGACGGGTGAGTTAGGTGCGGGTCTGTCCACACCTAACTCACACCGGATTTGTGAATCCGGTCCAAAGAGCATAAAAAAAATACTTACCGTATTTCCCCACGTATAAGACGCTCCCTTGTATAAGACGCGCCCCATTTTTAGAGCCTAAATTTAAAAAAAAACAATTTTAAATGTATTTTTTTATGTATTATTTTTAGCATTAATTAAATTAAAAATGGGGGCATCTTATATAAGGGATCAGGGAATTTAAGACTGAACTTACCTTTTCTGTCCATTCGGCGGTCCCTCAGGCAGTTTCAGGCTCTCTCCACCACAGCTGTGACTCCGGCTGGCTCCCTGGCGGTGCGCGCTGTACACTGACGTTGTGTGACCTAAGGTCACGTAACATCAGTGTACAGCGGGCACCGCCAGGGAGTCAGCCGGAGTCAGAGCTGCGGTGGAGGGAGCCTGACACTGCCGGACGGCCCGACACGGAGAGTTCAGACAGCGGGCACCGCCAGGGAGTCAGCCGGAGTCAGAGCTGCGGTGGAGGGAGCCTGAAACTGCCGGAGGGACTGAAAAGGTAAGTTCAGCCTTACATCCCCTGTATAAGACGCACCTGGTTTTTAGACCTATTTTTGGTCTTAAAAAGGTGTATCTTATACATGGGGAAAAACGGTAATTTATT
Source organism: Limnodynastes dumerilii (assembly GCA_011038615.1). NCBI lineage: Eukaryota > Metazoa > Chordata > Amphibia > Anura > Limnodynastidae > Limnodynastes > Limnodynastes dumerilii. The sequence continues at coordinate 666,584 of WWET01000269.1, read as the reverse complement.
ATTATTGTCTAATTCGTTTAGTGTTATAAAGGGTAATAAAGTAAACCACATGCTTATTCCTATCACTATAAAATGAATTTGTTGACAGTTCCACATTATTCTTTTAAAAGTATATAATTATTATAATCTTGTCTTTCTGGGGCCTTAAGCTAGCAATGGAGGATTATCTGATGAGTATTATGCCAATCACAATATAACTGTCAGATAACATCATACCAGTGTGTACTGAACCACGATGCTGCGAAATGATCAGAAATTGCATCACATCATGTGATCTGATTTCTAGGAGCTCCTAATTTTACAAGATGAGCAATGTCCTGACATCTAGAGACAACTTCAGTGTGTACTGACACATGCCCAACATGATTCATGTTCATATTTCTGCATAGGGCCACCTTGTGGGTGAGCATATCATTGCAGCAAAGGTTTATATAAACAATTCGTAAAACAATCCACAGAAACTAAAGAGCAGTTTGTATGGGGGAGGGGCATCCTTAAGCAGATTGGGCCTAGAATCATTACTACAGATTTGACAAGATGTTAGATCATCAGAAAAAATTTCACAGTGAACCCTGCTTTACCTAAGTGAATATACAGCATGGTTGCTGACTTTTGGCAGCTTCTCTCCGGGAGATCCCGGAGAAAAGCTAGCGACGCATGGAGGAGGCGGGGCTTAATGACGCGGTTATGCAAAGCACGTCATTAGGCTCCACCCCCCTTGCTCATACTACTGACCTGTTAGTTAAAATAGGGGTCGGACGGGGCTTGATGCCACAGATTGCGTCATCAAGTCCCTTCCTGTGCCTAGCAACACTAGTATGCTAGTGTTGCTAGGCAGGAGGGCAGGACTTGAGGCCGTTGTTTCAGTGAAACCACGGGCCTCAAGTCACTTGCGGGAGATTTGCTGGCTCTCCCGGGATACCGGGAGTACTGCCCGAATTTCGGGAGTCTCCCGGACATTCCGGGAGAGTCGGCAACCCTGATATACAGGATATCTACACTGAAAATTATAACAGAGTTTTATGTAATTCATTTATTTGTTAGACAACCCCCGTAATTTATTCTATTTATTCACAAAATGCTAAAATAATTGTTATCTTGTTACACTTCATGGAGAGATACATTGCAGGCTTGACATTTGGAGGAGAAATCTAAAGTGTCTTCACACTTGGAAACAAGTCAATATTTCGCCTTGGCAAACATATGTAACTTGCTTCTTGGAGCTGGATCCCCTCATCTTTAGCTGGACGTACCTCTTTTTGGCCCTAGCATTGCTGACACAGTGAGGTTAAAAATGTTGAGGTTAAATAATCAGGCAGTACCTCTGGGGTTTGCGAGCACAAACAATGTGGAATTTAGTTAACACTCACATAATTTATTTTCTTTAAGCACATTCATCAGGGGCTTTTCTGTGTCGCTGCTGATCTTTTATATAATTGTTCTCTGTGAACAAAACAAGAGGTTTTGCAAGAGTTTTACAGTAAAATTATATCATTATACTGGAAATAATGATCAAGGTGTTTGTATGTATTTTTTAATTTTCCAGTTGTTAATTGAATAAACGTGGAGCTGTAAGGGTGACAAAGAGGATGGAGGGGGTGAATATGATAATATAAAATGATGAAGAACCGTATACAAACTTACAAATCCGGGGGCCTCCCTTCATTTTTCCAAGCAGGCAGAAATTCCTGGCAGTCTGGAAGAGAATTGATTAAGAGGGAGTGACTATAAATTCACATGTTCCCATCCACATGTGAACTTATCCTAGACCCTGTTGGAAGTGTCATGTGGCCTCCAAAAAAATGAATAACCTCACCATGGAATAGTATTTGAATTGACCGTGTGTCCTAATAGTGGATGACACACTCGAGTAACCATTGGTAGTCACTTTGTATGTTTCATGGATCATCCTACGCTGTGGGTGCGGTTCACCGTATCAAGTGATCTGTCCTTTGACAAATTGCTTTGGTGGCAATGAAGGGCTGACTACCGTTAGTTTTCAGTAGTCTGCCCTTATAAAACTTAGCATCCGTAACAGCATGGTTTTTCCGAAGACTGCAATGGTGGCAAGTAAGTTTTCTTATCCCTAACCTTAACCATCACCTTCCTGCAACCTAACCCTATCCTTAACCCTCCCTTCTCTGCAGTCGAACACTAATCTTCCCCTAAACCTAACTTTAACTGTTCCCTCTCTGCAGCCTAACCCTAACCATCCACCTTAGCAGTCAAACCTTAACCTTCACTTAATTATAACCATCAGCATTCTGCAGCCTAACCTTAACCCTCCCTTCTTCGGAGCGTAACCCAACCATCCTGTCCCGCAGCCCTACTCATTCGTAGAGACAACTGCATCCCCTACACTACAAAACACCTTTTATTGACCTAAAAAATACCTATCTGCAACACAAACTATTATATACAATATATAAAGAATTTATTTTTAAAGAAACCATGCAATTAATGACTTTGAGGTATGTGGGATTGCAAGGAAGCACTCCTTATTATGCCTCAGAATCTGTGGGACATCTAGAGTTCTCAGAAACAAATTATAAAATATTGGTTTTGGAACTAACTATAATAAGATAGTATTTACATAATAAATAGCATTAACATAACAAAAATAGCAGTTTAATGAAAAGCAGTTTTACATTTCATGATGTGAAATGTTGCTGCTGTAGCATTACATGTATTTTTTGTGAAAATAAGTAAAATTCTCTCTTTAATTACTAGGACCAATTGCTTTGTTTTGCTCTACTAAAAAATGAAGTGATGTGAGTGTAATGCGCTGCCACCTATAGTGCACTAATGTAACAGCATATGTATATGTAATATATATAGAGAGGTGGCCTATAAATACATTCCCAATGGTATAAATATTGTCTCTTTCTTGTTTGATGTTTTTTTTCCTCACAGTTCTTTAAAGTGAGATTTAGGAAAGAAGAGAATTTGAGAAAGAAGAGACGTGCCAGAATGAGTGGGGGGAGGGATTTATATTAGCTGGGGAGAGCGCCGGGAAGGGATCACCATTTTCCTTCTTAAGAAGGAGAATACGAACGGCTTGTTAAGGAAACCCTATGGCAATCTTAAGTGTCATAAGGTTCCTAAAACGGGGACCGGTTGCATGGCAGGTCAGATGTGATACTGTCCAATAATCATACATATATGGGGCCTGATTCACAGTTAAGAGTGAGTTAGGTGCGGACAGATCCACATCTAACTCACTCTTCCAGCCCCTTACCTGCCCCTCGATTTTAGGTACCTAATGACCCTTACGAGTGCAATAGGGCTACCTTATCTAACCATGCAATGTCCGTACGAACATTGCCTCTTCCCACCTCCCCCCTAAGCTAAATCCCTCCCACTTCGCCATTACACCGTTTTTTTCTACTTAAAATACTCCATGTGGTCTTTAAAGACTGCACAAATGCAATCTCCGTACTGAACTGGTACGTATATAGCGTAAAAGGTCATATCGGTGAAAAACACACTTAAGTAGCACAAGCTTCTTAAGTGTGAATCAGGCCCATAATCCTGAAATAGAGCATTAATGCCCAATGATGATGATTAATGATGATGATTAATGATCCAAGAAGCAGCGTATTTGCAGCCATCGGTATGAAATGGAAGTAAAGCCCCGCTGACGCATTTCACACTGAGCCCTTTTTTTTTTAAAGTCCTACATTACTCTGCTCATAAAAGGGGAGCTATATTCAACTAACAACGGTCCACATAGCATTAACCTTGCATTACCCACATAGTTGAAGGCCATAGGAAAAACATTTCAGCGTAGACTGTAAGTATGTCGTTCTAAGTGTCAACAATTAACCTTTCAAGGAAGAGAGCGGGAACAGATTGGAGGAGACGGTGTGTACAGAAAGAAGGAGAGAGTGGGAGGGAGCAGGGCAGGGACAAGGTAATGGAATATTTTTTTTATATATTTGTTTTAAGGATTTTGGAACTGATATAGATGACATTGTGCTGTATGCTGTATTATTGGCGCCAATATATTCTAGCTCTTCCTACCATTAACAAAACTGCCATTTTAATTATAGCTGATCTGATAAGTAATACATTTACCCCAGTGCCTCACTTAATCCTCATATGGGAGAGAATAAGAAAGAACTGGATGGTTGAGAGAGCACATTGCACTACCTACCATGCATTAAAATGAATAAACATTGCCCTACTGTGTGGCTTAACAAATTGTCTACAGATCAAGTCAATTCAAAGCCTATAGAAATAACCGGACACCATAAGCAATTTCTGCACACCTAGGTGTATGCTGAGCCAATAATACAATGGAGGTTACCAACGAAATCTATTACATCAATGCACCCATCGGCCATGCAGAGGAAGGAGCTAAGTATATATACTTATAATCTCTCCACATATATCTGAGATATTCATCACAACATCTTCCTTACAAAGATAGAATCTGGTCCCGAATTTTCATTGTCATTCATATATGACTTCCACATGCGGTGTGAGGGGGATTAACTAAGACAATATTATTTCAAAGGGATCCTTTATGTATTGTAAAGTGCCTCTTCATAACGATATTGAATGCTCTGAATGTACAAGTGTATTTTCATAATATTCTGTTTACTGTTTTGTTTTAACAGGTGGTACTAAAATTGTAACAGATTAATATTGAGCTGTCTAGTCTCTCATATATGGTGTGAATTATTATATTATTTTTTATAATTTTACTAATAAATTGATTGTCTATCCATAGCGCTTCTTTATACTCCTTTTTTCTCAATATTGTAGCTTTGTCCACTAAAAGAAGCAGCTGGAAGACAATCTAATTACTAACCATATAGTTCCTAGCGCACTGGTATGAGTATATTTTATATAGACAGACATCCATTCTATAGAAAAAATCCCCAGGGCTGGTGATTAAAATGTTTATGCTGAAAGTGGCAATTTTCGGCCAATATAATATGTCTGATTCCTTGCAAATGAAGTACTTAAGATAAAATTTGCCATATTTAATTTACAATCTGAGTGTTGTATAATCTTACTTTGACCGGACTTTACATTTAGTTGTGCATTAAGCAACATATACTATGAATCATTAATGTCCAAATGAGAATACTAGGTCAGAAAAAAAGAAAACTCTTTATCATCTAGAATGTTTTACATTACCACTTGATCCAAATCCCCAACATTACATGGACAAGAGGATATTAAATAGTACAACACCAAATTATTCTGTTTATAGCACAAAGGAAGCTTTTATTTTCTGCTTGAAGGAGAGACTTTCAATGGCTATGTCATTGTTGGATGATGGTGTGTTTATCTTGCCAAACAAGGTTTGTGCAAGAGTTACAACTATCCTGATAAGAAACAGTTCTGTTGAAATACATTTGCAATGATTCTTAGCTGTTATAGCAACATTTTAATGGAGAAAGGTTATGTGGACATTGTATCATACCAACAGGTGCTAGAAAATCCTTTCCCAGATATTTATGTTATCTTTTTTAATCACCACTTTTCACAGAAGTTACTTTTCATGAGAATAACACTTATACCTTCACTTATAAATAATACAAACATTAGCCCAAATGTAGATGTAAACTTATGAATAAACAAGCACGATGGATGACTCTCATCTCTAACCGGGGTGGGGGAAGTTGACCGGCTCAGGAACCATAGAAAAGAGGAAAAACAAGGATACCAAACCACATTGCGCATCCCTGACGCTGCTCCGACGGGGACAAAAGGGGGGTTAAGTCTGGATCCAGACTAAAGAAAGTGCTTAAAATGAGTTACTCCTGGGCTAAACCATGTTGATTGCAGGGGGAAGTCAAGGTAATTGTATTCATTGCATGCAGGGATATAGCTTTGAATTGCTTACTGCACACAGATACTGACCAGCTTTACTATTACACTGTTATTTAGACTTGGGATAGGAAACATCACCTCTCAACTCTAATACTGTCTGCAAGAGATAAAATATGAGTCTCCTGCAATCAACATGGTTTAGCCCAGGAGTAACTCATTTCAAGTACTTCCTTAAGTCTGGATCCAGCCCATACTTCTTTAATTGATGCAATGATGACTGGAGTCTCTTCCACTTCTTTATTCTCCGACTTCTCTTGCTCCCATGATGATATAAATCGTGGGGACAAAAAATCAAGAAGAAACGCACCCTAGTGTAATACGTTAAATGATTCAATGTTCCAATAACATGTGTATTCTCTTGTATGTCAACTTATAATGGATACACTTGTGTTCAAATTGAATTGAGAGGGGGGTGAGGGGGGTGAATATTCTATAGTCCCTAAGAATCCTATGGCAAGAATAACAATAACCTTGCAATAAAGAAAACCTTTAAAATATATAAACGATGTAACAATAAATAATTAGATAAACATAAATAACTGACACAAATTAAATGTCCATAGACTTGTCCATAAAAATCAATTCATCAAAGTCCATAAAATAGCGGCATATAGGGTCTAGGTCATAGATTCAGAACAGCAGCAATAGGAAATGTAACTCCAATACGATCCAATCATGAAAAGTAGGAAGAGATAAAAAATTAGAAGTGACAATAAACACACTAATAATCATCCAATGCCCATAAAACTGAATTTTACTAAATCATATTAAAACCATATGACAAAAACATAAAACAAATGACCCAGCTAAAAAATATAGAATGAAGGAGTCCAAATAGAACGCTCCTACCCCGGTCCGTTTTGGTGTTTAAAAACAGTCTGCAATCTTCCTGACAACGCTGGAAGGGACGTCTCCCCGGCCTGCAGTAAGAAGAGTGCTAAACAGTCTGTACCCCCTCTCAATTCCATTGCACATTCACAAGCATATTTGCACCAGTTTTTTATTTTATTTTTATTAATTTTAACGGTTTCCTTTATTATAAGGTTACTGTTATTATTGCCCCATTCACTTGCACTAGCGCTTTTATCCACCTTTATTTTGCCTGTCTTTTAATTCTATATTTTGGGGAGGGAGGCACCCCCCGCAAGGTTGGACGACTGCAGCAAGTGCCAAATTAGCGCTTTAAAGTGGTACACACTCCTTGTGTTCAAATTGCTCCCTTCCTTTTGTCACTGATACTTCCTCATATGGAATGACGTTGCTACCGCAGTATAGATCATGAGGACACAGAAAGCGAGAAAACACACCCTATTGCAATACGTTAAACGATACAAATTGCCCGTCAATTTTTCAATGTTCCACTCACGTGCGGTCTCTTGTATGTCAACTTGTAGTAGATACACTTGTGTTCAATCTGCTTACTTCCTTTCATCACCAACACTTCTCCATATAGAATGACAAATGGGAAAAAACGAGAGCCCAACCTCATGTAACACAGTAAACATATATGAGGTATATTGCAGGGGAGGTAATACACTCACCTTTCTCACCTTGGTGAGGTAGCGTGTAAATATGCTTACAATGTCACCTCTCTTGTTTGATCCAAAAGGATTCTCCATATATGGTATTTTATAAAAAGTAGCGCTTTATTCTTAAACCAACTCTTTCATTAAAAACTATTGCATTCATAGGATGCCTCTTAAATAAAATACAGAAGCGGGAGACCCCTATTTTTATCCTTTCTGTGTGGTGACCTTCGCTACTACGTTCTTTGGTTGAAATGACTTCCCTATGGTGTAAAATCACACTCTGCAACAAAAGTCTATTTTATCTGAAGACATACAAAAAGTACTTCACCACACTCTCAGCTGCACCTGGTGAAATAACATGACCCCCTAACCATTCCTAATATGTTTAATGTCCCAATTCCTTGTATTTAAAAAATGAATGTCCATTAAATATTACAAAATATTAAATATTGTTAATAATTATGGTTCTGTAGTTTTCTTATCTTCCAGGTGACATGGTGAGTCCAGGCCAGGATCTTCTTGAGGCTGTTGATTGGAGAACGGTCCTGCATCTTCCTGGTCCCTCTGGCGAATGACTCATGTCTTGCAGGGCCCATATTTATATCCTCTGACGGTAGTGTCCGTACGGACATTGCACGAACAGATAAGGTAGCCCTAAGCCATAAGGTACCTAAAAGCGGGGGGAAGGTTGTGGGCTGAAAGAGTGAGTTAGGTGAGGATCTGCCCGCACCTAACTCACTCTTATCTGTGAATCAGGTCCAATGTCCCCACCTCTAATATGTTTAACTAGTCTCCAAAGGCCAAAGATCTTTGTTCCCTCTGCTGA
>WWET01000269.1:631922-646441 GCA_011038615.1 Limnodynastes dumerilii | reverse complement strand
GTCGAACCCCGCCTCTCGGTCCCCGCCTCTATGTGATGTCACCTGGGGGAGTGGGTCCTGGGCCCCGCATTCGATGATGGCGGCCCTGCATGCAGCTAAAGTTGAGCTGTCTTTTTATACAGTTGAGTATGACTGAGAATTGGGTATTTTTTGTGCGAACAAAAATGTACCAAAATTACACACAACTCCAAATAATTCCCCGAATGCTAGTGATATTATTCATCAGATAAACACCTTTTCAGAAGGGACACGGTTGCCGGTCTGGGCAGCTATATTTTGAACATGCCAGTTGAATGGTGGCTGTTTGAAAATAGAAAGTTGCTATTGGGAACAGAAGCCTATTCTCCCATTCCTGATAGCTACAGGCTGCGGTGAAAGGGTAGGGTGAGGCTGCAGCAGCTACACCAGGCTAAGGTTAGGGTTATAGAAACTCAAGACACACCTACGCTAAAAATAAATCCCTGCAGCTCCACTCCATACTATCAGTGGAATCCTATACCACACAATATATATTCAAACAAAAAACAAAGATTTGTACGTATTGTGAGGCGCTAGGATAGGGCTGAATAATTCAAATAGTATAAACAGAAATGATATAACCATCAAATGTAAGAACAAGTTCAGAACATCAACAATAGTCTTTTTGTTCCTTTGGTGAGTTCCGTGGGTTCTTATGCCGCTTTTGTTTACAATTAAACTGTCAACCAATGTGAGTCCTAGTTAGCTCAAGCATCCCCAGGGTTCCTGTGACAAGTCAGACAGGTCACAGGTGTCACAATCGGCGGGCGACGCCGCCGGACTTACCCACAGCCACGCTCCTCCGGTCCCGTCGGCGTGCAGCGGTCCTGTCTGGCGGGAGCTCTGGCTCATGGGCGCCGCCATGACAGTCCGCGGCACATGACGGCCGGGGACCAATCGGAATCCAGCAGACGCATCCATGTGACTCCTGTAGCCAATCAGCTCCAAGAGAGGGCTATTTAAACCCTGCCAGAGCTCTCTTCTGTGCCAGATCTACTTTGTCACAGAAGGAGCCTGGCTTTCTCTCGTGCCTAACTGCTATCCAGTTCCAGTCCTACCTATTACCTGCAATCCAGTCCAGTGGCTGCCAGCAATCTAGTCCTGCCTATTACCTGCAATCCAGTCCAGGGGCTGCCAGCAATCCAGTCCTGCCTATTACCTGCAATCCAGTCCAGTGGCTGCCAGCAATCCAGTCCTGCCTATTACCTGCAATCCAGTCCAGTGGCTGCCAGCAATCCAGTCCTGCCTATTACCTGCAATCCAGTCCAGTGGCTGCCAGCAATCCAGTCCTGCCTATTACCTGCAATCCAGTCCAGTGGCTGCCAGCAATCCAGTCCTGCCTATTACCTGCAATCCATGGTTCTGCTTGATCCCATATGCGCAAGCATTACCTGAGGGCCCCCTGTTTCATCTTCAGAACCCCAACTCCGCCCTCTCTCCAACCCACAGTTGCTTCCGAAACTACCAAGGCTGTGATAACAGGAACCCTGGGGATGCTTGAGCTAACTAGGACTCAGTGGAGAAACACAAGCAGACCAGACTCCAAAGCTGAACTGACAGACGGAGCAAAACAACTATTTTTGACCCCATTGGTTGACAGTTTCATCGTAAACAAAAGCAGCATAAGAATCCACAGAACTCACCAAAGGAACAAAAGGACTATCGTTGAAACAAAGGAATTCTTTCTAATTTATTTAAGCACTGTGAGTACATTAAGGAGGACTTTATGAACGTATTATATTATTCAATCCGGACTTCTATATTTAAACTTAGTAATTGTTGATGTTCTGAACTTTTTACATTTGATGGTTATATCATTTTTGTTTATACTATTTGAAATATTCAGCCCTATCCTAGCGCCTCACAATACGTACAAATCTTTGTTTTTTGTTTTAAGGTTAGGGTTAGGCTGAGGGGAATGAAGGGTTAGGGATAGAGCTAAAGAAGGGGAAAGTTAGGATTAAGCTGTAGGAAACGGAGGGTTAGGAAAGAGTTGAGGGTTGGGTAAAATCACCTTTTGGCAGTTGATTCTTTGTGGCTCCAGGACAATTGCTCGCAGTCTGCATTAAGTATAGTACTTTAAGTGTAGTACTATGGTCTTTCTAAATTAAGTCCATCATATCGGCGACCTGTCAATCTTTTCAGTGTTGCTGCTTTTTAATAATTTGTTGTTGTAATTGGTGTAAATTATACTTAACCTTATCCATAATGTAAATACTTCACCTAATATTACGACCATTGTGATATTTAAAATCTCCAGATAGAACATTCCAGCATATTAATCTATAAGGATGTATTTAATTTAATGGTTACCATGTAGCTTCCAGAGACCATCATACCAACTGAGGTATAGAGCTTAATACCGCCACTAATTTCACATCCTCTAGTACCTTCATGTTTTATTAGATATGACTTATAAGCACAACACAAAAGCACATACCCACACATTCTTTTTTTTTTTCATAAAGCAATTGATTTAGTGCATTAAGCCTTTTCCATTTCAGAAACATAAGTATTTGGAGGTGGATTCCTGGAGAGATGTCAGATTATTAGACCACACAAGTGACAACTGTTCCAGTAGAATATCTTCATTGCTAAGATCACAGCCAAATTTTTCAATTAGTCCAGTCCAAGTCCAGGCTGGACTTGAACTGGACCAGACTGGACTAGACCAGCCTAAACTTGGACTGAACCAGACTGGACAAGGACTGAACCAGACTGGGCTGGACTGGAAAAGGCTGGACTTGGACTTAACCAGACTGAACTGGAACAGGATGAACTTAAACTGGAATAGAGGCACCTTGAATGACCAAGTTGTTCTGGCACTGCTTAGACAGAACTCCAGTTTTAAATAGAGCACCCTTAGCCAGGATTGTATGATCGGATCATGTGACATTGGGAGAAAGGAACCAATAGGCTGGACAGATCAGATGACACCATCTAATATGGCAGCACCCATGAACCAGAGGATGCCACTGCTTGGCGCCAGGATCAAGGAACAGGGGAAGCACAGGAGGCTGAACGGAAGGCTGCAATACTGCAATATTTCAATACTGCATGGCTACAGAGTGCCGCCGACAGGCGGCCTTTCACATGGTAAGACCCACGTTTTGTGACAAATACTATGGCTAAAGATAGTTTTCTTAAACAGTATTGTCTATTTTTTTATTGTATTATACTTTAACAAAATGCTCAAGCTACTCAAAATATTGATAAAACATTATGAAGTGTCTTTAACCGCAATTAACAAGGATATAGCAAAATTAAGTGAACCATTGAAAGAGTTTGAGAGTCAAGAAAATTTTTAAACCATGTACAGTAAATATAAGAATGCTGTATATCATTATGGAAGATAAAATTAAGCAAAACAAACATGAGAAATTTATGAGGGATAAAAATGATTGCAAACAGAATACAGTTTATACCTGGCATTCAGATAAAAATGTTTAGATATAACAAAAAACGTGTTGTAAATCAATTTAACTCTGATCAACAGATGGGGAGGATTCCAGTTCGGGCCCCTCAACTAACTTGGAGACTTTTCCCTCATGTTCTAATTCTTCTGTGTCTTTTTTAGCCAACCCTCAGGAACAACAGTTTATTCCTATGAGCACAAGATCAGGCGGGGGAGGGGGGGAAATCTCGCAAGAGGCAATTATGGAGGTCTAAACTGAAGACGCCAACAAAACCGGCGAAGATTCTAGAGACATCTCCAGAAGCCCTACAGATCATCAATCTATCTTCACACATCCTCCTGGATGATCAGAAAAAGGTACTATCAAAGGGCTTTTCTTTCTCTCCCTCCTCTCCCTACAATCGCTTTGAGATCTACATCTCGGTTTACACGTGTTTCGACTGTGTAAACAGTCTTTCTCAAGACTACTAGCCTTGAGAAAGACTGTTTACACAGTCGAAACGCATTGGATGGTGCCTAGAGAAACATTTGTTCCTTCATCTCTTTATTTTGGGTTTCATTACAGCACTACAGTATAAAGCCAGGAATCACTAGATATTGCCTGTATTCTGTACCCTGTTATTTTAATGCCTGCTTTAATGACTCCACTGTGAGTATATCCACCTTGATTTATTTTTAGTAATAAATTTGATCTGCACTATATAGTGCTTCTTTGCCTTTTTCTTCGGTTTCCTGCATGTGGCTTCTCTCTTCAGAGTGGAACGCAGTGTGCCCGTTGCCTAGGAGTGGAACGCACGCCTAGACACACGAGAACAAGGCGCACACTGAGGAAGGAGCCGACAGCAACGGAGAAAGTGATCCATACACACACCGTCTGGTATAGTGTACCATTTCTGCCTTCCTTGTTTACAGCTACAGAAAGGTACCTCTCCTTTTGTGCTATTTAAACTGTATGAACTTGGAATCGTCATTCAATATTTATATTTACGGGACTTTCACTGTGCATGATACCTTTAGTGGACTTTATTTATATATAGAGATCATACATATCTATCTTCTACTTTTGTTGACAACTTAAGTGAGCGCTAATTTGATGTGAATTATCTACTGTGCATTCTATTGTTTGTGGATTTTGTTCTACGACGTTATTCATTCAAAAGCTGCATACACTTGTAACTGGGCACTGATTCTATATTCCTATTTGTCTATTTGCACTATATTATGGTGCAGAGGTTTGCCTAGTACAGGATATTTCTAGGTTTGAGGGTTCCAATAATGCCTTAATTTTATTCTGTAATCTGCAGGTAAAAATGTTTGTGCAAAATCTAATTTAATTGCACTTTAAGATTATAATTGATAATACAATAATACCTGTTTATATGCGCACTTCATGTATATCGAATCCTGGCGCTACAGGAGAGAGAGCCGCTGTTTGGGGGGAAATTCGCTACAGGAGAGAGAGCCGCTGTTTGGGGGGAAATTGCAATACCCCCTATATACCAAAGTACAAAAAAAGCAAAAAGAGAAAGACAGCAACGGCATTACTGATTAATTAGCAGCTGAGACCCCTTTTATTTATACAGCAACCCAGATGAAAGCTACACAGCTTTGAAAAAGTCTGCAGGATCAGACGAAACGCGTAAGCGAGTCCACTAATCGTGGAAATTTTCTTTGTGGAAGTTCTGCCATCCTATCATCATACGGGCCCTTGTCACTATTCCACCGGGCTAAAGGCAATTGAAACCGGGAAGCAAACGGAGGAAGGTGTACACACTTGCGGCTGAGTGCTGCAGGTCGGTGACAGCGGGGAACGCAAAGCGCTGTGGATTTGATTTAATGGTTGGTGCAGTGGTGGCCACCGAAAAGACTGCCTAAAGATCTGCTTACCTCACAGCGGAGGACTGGACATCAGTGACCAACATCCCGAGGTTCGGGTAATATCCTCCCCTCTCTTTGCCTGTCTTCTGATAAATCATACAATCTTGTTACAATACAGCCGATTGAAAATTGCTCCGTGGAAATTGTGATATATTAACTGCCTAGCTTTTCAGCAATAACAACTGAATTGTCTCAACGTGTCCATATATGTTATGTGATCCACTCAACTATATAGCGCAATTATGGATGTCTAATTAACTTTCCACTTATTTTAATGGTTATGTTTATGGTACAATAAATGTGTTATTTTTTACTCTAGGTTGCCGTTTTTTGCTTTCTTTCAACAGAACCAGCATTAGGAATTATATTTTAAATAAATTTAGCGCTGTTTCCGTTTTTCTCTATATGCGCACTTCAACAAATGCTGTCAGTTGCAGAGTTATATATAAATTGTGACACTAGAAAGTGTTAATTGCAGTAAAATTTTCTGGACCCTCTTTTTATGTAAAATATCGTCAGTTTCAGAATTATTAAGTTTGAAGTATTCTACTGTATCAATAATTCTGTAATATAAGAGCAATTGGTTCTAGAAATTCAGTCTGGTTATTTGATTTTTTTTTAACAAGTGAGAGGGTGATAATCGACTCTATCCATTCTCTCCCTCCATAATATGTGCTGGGCCATAGTGTAGAGGGTAAGCCCTCACCTATGAAGCACCTGAGGTCTGGGTGTTAAATCCCAGACTAAGAATGGTTCCTTTTTTCTAAATTAATATTTATTGCCAGTCAGTTTCTAACCCATTGGGAGAAAATGTTTTATTTTATTTTGACATGAGTGAGTAGAAAAACTATATAATGTTCTCTTTTTATAATAAATATTCACTTGGAAGAATTGCATATCTTGGAGCATGCCCCTATATTACGGCACACTAAAGTAGCAATTTTATAAAGTGCAAGATTTTGGGAATATACAATTTGTCCTCAGTCCTTTTTTCTAGATGTGATAATATAACAGTCTCTATTGTATGAAATATTTTTAAAAACCTTTTTTATTAACCACATCCTTTTTAGTCCACAGGTGTATATGTAAAAAAAAACGTGTAATTGGCTTATCAGGGTATTTAAATCCCTCTCCTGGGACACACACACACTGCGCCTTTGACAAAGCCCACGGGAGGGCGAAACGCGCGTCAGGCATTGTGTGACTGTTGGCAACCTAATGGAGATAGTGTAACCGTGTGCACCAGCCCATCTCCTTCTGAGCCTCTGGTTTTCTGTCTGGACATCATTGCCCTGATCCTTCTGCCCAGTCAGCCTCTAGTTAGAACCTATAGTTAGCAGTGGCTGTGGCAGTGGGTAAACACTGGTAATTGTTGCAGTCTTATGCATGTAACTGCTATATAATAACAGATGCTACATTTTTGTCTGTAATGATTGTACAGCTGTGATGACTTGTTCTAACTGCTATATAAGTACTGTGTTATACAAGAAGCTATTATGTTGCCAATTTTAGTTTTGTAATTCTTTTTAAACATGTCTCATTAAAAATCTATTTTACGGGGCGTGGCCTGGCTGCAGGAGCATGCAGACGTGTGGTGGAAGAGCTCCTCAGCTATATACTTTAAATTTACTTATTTTAAAGAGAAAACTGTTTCCAAATACTTCCATTGACTCCCCAAAACTACCCTGAACATATCCTATTCCTCTGGGGATTCGGATTGACGCCGTAGAGTGTGGAGCTGCCGACGGCCCGGTGGCTCGTGGAGACGGTGAGCTCACCACTATTCAGCTGCATAATGCAGTTTCATAGCCGTCCGCTTTATCCATTCCCCAGAAGACCCCTGAGGTGCAGAAATTAGTACTGGACACCTCTGTGAGATACCGCCGACCCGGTGACCAGTGCAGGGGCAGCTAGTACTTTGGAAGCTCAGCAGGGAAGAAGACTCCGGCCGCCATCTTCCACACCACGAGGGCTGAGAGATCGACTGTCACTGCTGCGTGGGTGCCTGGCTGCTGCTGTTCCTCCCCAAGTGAGTGTGATTTTTGATCAGCTCTCGCTCTAACCAAGCATGCAGCCTTGTATGTGCCCAGCCTCCTGTTGTGCCCCGCCTCCCATTATTCCCCCTTTTATGTGCCCAGAATTTTTATGCCAAAAATACAGAAAGCATTCTTGTAACCACAACACACTATATCACCTTCATCATTATAATTAAGCACCTCCTAAAAATAATTTACCCCTTAAAATCATTAATTGCTTCATGATCAATAATTACATGTAATAACTCCTAGATGCCTGGATAAATCACTAAATAAATTAAAATTAAAGTATTACAATAAATTTATAAGTAAATGTTAAACTCAGCTCACTTAGGAGACCACCTTCCATAATACAACACAATAAAAAAACGGATTGCTAATAGTAACATATTACTTTTAATATATTATTAAATATAGCTTATAGAAACACAAATAGCGTTATAAAGCAAAAAATATAAAGCTAAATTTTTTTTTATAAGGTGCCATTAATTAAATTATTGCAATTACTCAAATAAAAAGTCTTAATACAGCAAATATAATGTAATTGGTTGTGAAGGATAAATGTATTTCCAAGGAATAGAAATATTCTTTTTGTAATGATTTTAATAAATGCTGTCTTCTAGGATGGCACATATGGTAATAAATATGGGGTATAGGAAGGGTCTGGGAATGGCACACAACTATACTATATACCATTAAATATATAAACTTATGGGCGCTATCCAAGTAGGGGATATACTATTTGATCTATAATTTAAAAATTAGAGAAAAAAAGCAGCCGTCACGGGAGAAATGTGCAGTTCTCCCTACTAGAAAGTTAATCGACCTTAACTTCAAGAAATATAGACGTAAAATAGACAGCGCTATTGAGATAAATACAATCTCTAAATCTTTCAATCCACAACCATAAAAGTGCAAAAAATGGTGGCAGTAATAAAAAACTTATACTGACATAAAAGGTAAAGTATTTATTATCACTAAAAAGACATCACCAAATAAACAATATAAACTGATAAAATAAATGACAAGAGAAATTCCTGGGACCACTTGAATTATCACTACTATTATCACTGTTTAGGCAGAAATTGATGATTCCATTAAGTAAATTAAATCCTCAACAATAATATATAGGAAGCAGATCTGGTAGTTCAGTATATAGAACAGTGCTCCTCAACCAGTGTGCCATGGCACACCAGTGTGCCACGGGATGTTGCCAAGTGTGCCGCGGTGTAATGCCTTCAACCGGGGAAACACGTTTTCCCCCTTACACACATCACTTTGTACACACACTGCTACTTTACCTGACTCTCCTGCAGCCTGGCCAGCACCTCACACCATGTGACTGCATGAGTCACATGTCCTGTGATGTCACAGGCTCCTCTCAGTGAAGAAGCTGTAGCCACAGACGGAGGTTTAGTCTGTGCTGTGGCTGCTCCCGATTTTTATTTATTTATTATTCAAGGGGGAGTGCTGGGCAGCCAAAACCTCTCCCCTGCATGTGCCACTGACAAAGGCTCCACAATGGAGCCTCTGGAACTGTGTAAAATCAGGCACTCTTCACAAAGACAGTGAACTGCCGCTGGGCCCCTCTGAACCATGAGGCCCGTCACAAGTGTCCCCCTAGTCCCCCCCTTTTTTGCTTCAGCAGACACTAAAAAGCAAGGGGTTGTTATTTTGGTAGGAAACCTTGTCCCTTTTACACTGAAATCTTCATATACGGATCCAGAAGGCCTTTTTTTGATCCTTATAGGTACTATTCTTACAGAAACAATTATAATAGCGTCATTATATGTTCCTAATCAGTCCCAGACCACCTTCTTTGCAAAGTTCTTCCGTACTTTAGACAGACTCACCCAGGGACACATAATTCTGGGTGGAGACTTCAATATAGTTTTTAATCAGTAGACGTCGGATTATATGCATCAAAATGCCAAAATATGCATGCAAATATGCACTAAAAAGGGCGAAATATGCACAAAATATGCACAATCAAAATACTATTTATTATTAGAATTAACGTTTATTTTCACAATATATGGGAAGCAGTACTCACATGTTGATTGATCTTGTATTTTTTTGATGAAGGTATTCGCTTGTCACAAACCTTGCAGAAAATCACAGTGCGATCAGTCGTAAATTGGCCTGGGTAATTTTTTATCCAAGATTCCATTAAAGTCTGGGTATTTTTTTTCACTGGCGGCATTATTTCAACAAAAATAAGATTTTCGTAGGTTAACAAACACAGCAAGCAATTTAATGACAAACAATTGAATTGCGTAAAGCAACAAGTGCCGTACTCCCTTCCCCCCACGTGCGCCGGATCCCGCCAACGCTTTCGCCTAGTGCGAGCCAGCAGATCGGGTTCAGTGCGCTTGCCTAGTGCGTGTGAGCCGCACGTCACTGGCTGCAGCCCACCACCGTTCACACGTAATACAACACGCCTAACACATTTAACTACTGAAATAAGCACTGTCAATGAAAAAGTACTAAAATATGCAATAACGCTATAAAAATAGCATTTTATGCATTTGCATATGCAAACATGCAAATGCATATAATCCTATGTCTATTAATCAGGCATTAGATAAGACTTACCAAAGTCAGGTAATATATCTCTATAAACAAATTCCAAAGATTCATTAGCACTCCTTAAGCACTAACGTATTATTTGACACCTGGCGCCTTAAAAATCAGGATGCCAGAAATTATACACATTTCTCTGCCCCACACAAGTGTTACTCACGTATAGATATGCTCTACGTATCACATTCCCTAACTTCTATGATAGACGCAGCAGATAATACTCCTCTAACCTCGACTGACCAGGCTGCAGTATCTTTTACTTGTACCTTAATGCAACAGAACGCACAGATGGAGATTAGACGACTCAATCTTATTAAATCCGGAATCTAAACTAGAACTATTAAAGGCCATTAAAAATTATTTCGAATAAAATAGTACCGATGATATATCACCAAACATCCTGTGGGAGGCCCATAAGGCCACAATTAGAGGCCATATCATCAGCAAATCTGCAGCCCTCAGGAAATCCTCAACCCTTGCCCTCTCCACATTAGAAACTCAGCTGATTTCTTTGACAAAACAATGCTAAATTTCCCCTACACCTAATCTGATAGAACAAATTACAACTCCTAAACGACAAATAATTATGATATTATCCCGTAAAGTTGCCACTACCTTGAAGAAGCTCCACCAAAAATTCTATGATAAATCAGACAAAGCAGACTTTCTTTTGGCAAATAAACTCCGCAATAGACAAGCTTTAAATATGATTACTAGACTTCCGGTGTGCGTCTCAACCAGAGTGGACGCGTCTTAGCTGAGCTCCCCGACTAAGTGGATGTTTAGGTCCACTAAAAAGGCAGACGGAGGTTCCGTTATAGAGAGGACTCTGCCTTGCACCTAGGGGATAATCCTGGGCAAAGTGCGGCTGTTACCCGGCTCCCCAGGACACTGAGCACCGAAGTCTGGCTCCAGGGAGAGGAGCCATTGCAGGTTCACCCTGTCGCAAGGAGCTGAAGCTGCGGTGACGGTGAGCCCGGCATGTGAGGGGTGAGCGCAGCGGAGGCACTTCCCTATCGAGCCAACGTTCTCCTGAGGCAATCTTGGGCTGGAGGGAGAGCCCTACCTTGAAGTTCAGGCCACCATTGCCACGCGACCGACGCCATTTGCTGCGGGAGAGACACAGAGGAAGAACCTCAGCGAGGCCCCTGCACTGATTGGAGAGATTCAGGAGTGGCAGTAAGCAGGGGATAGTGTGGACCGCACCGGAGCCTGATTCCTGCAGCCGTTGAGAGAGCCTGGGACACCTGCGCTGGGTGAGGAGAGACATTGGCACAGTCGGGCGGCCATTGCCACGTGGGGGCTGTTGAGGCGAGGTACCTGCGGGGAGCAACAGTGGGGGAAGGGCCCACGGGATCTGGCCATCACGGGCCGCATTAACACCCTTCCACCTCAGCATAGGAAGCCCAGAAGCGTGGGAGTGTGAATCTGGCTTACTGCCCTGGAGAGTTTGTGTGACAGGACTGAGGGTGCAGTTTACAGACAGGCCCAGAGCTATTACTGTGCTGCCTCATACTTTAAGGTCTGGCCAGTGCTTTGGGACTCTGGAGGGGCTATGCTCTGAATCTGGGGACCACCACCATTCAGGTGCAGTACACAGCTACAACAGGCTTACACTGGACTAATTTTCCAGTGAACACATCCTGGCCCAAGCACCACTACCACAGCTCCTTGTCTCCTGCTGTAAAACACCCTATACAACTACTATAGCTGGATCTCAGGAGTCCACAGCTTGTATTGCTCATTTATTCTCTTAAACCACAGTATCCAACCTGCTGTAAAACAGAGCTCAAAGTCAATAGTTCTTCTCTGCATACCTGAAGAACGTTTGGTCTATATTACAGTTACTTTGCCACCCCCTTGTGGTACGTATCAAGCCTAGATAGGGGAAAGTGGCTTATCTAGTCACCCTCAATAAATAGTCTGCTTGTTTTTTAACTACTCCACTATACTCTCATATTTTGGAAACATAGTAGACAACTAAGTCTTTACTCCACGGTCTGGGAGTTTACTGGCTCACGGATTAGTGCAGCAAGAACGCAGGATGTGACGGTACCCCTATCTCAAACCCGGGGGGCATTCAGGCTCTGACAACCTGAACTCATCGTATTCATACTCTGGAATCTGGGGCACTCGCTTTGTGTGAGGGGATCGCTGCTCTCTACGGTTCTCACCCATAATAGTTATGGACAAATTTCTTGACAAAAACGCATCACAAGCTGCTTCATCTCCGTCAAATATGGGGGGTAGGAACAGAGCAGCCTCCAATAAGCGCAGCTCAGCACGGCCTTCATCTCCAGACCCTACACAGCGTACCCATGCGGAGGACGATAATGAATTCACAGACTTGGTCTCTTCTCGTAGCTTCACGGATTGGGTCCAGGAACTCTCCAAGGCAATGATGCCGCAAATTGACAAGCGCTTTGATCATCTCCAAACGGCGTTGGACTCTTCCCTTGCTAAAATAGAGGCTAATGCTTCTAGAATCTCCGGCCTGGAACAACGTACGGGCGACTCTGAAGACATAATACATCCCCTGCAAGATACTGTGGCCTCCCAGGCAAGAACCATCTCAGACATGTCTGAGAAACTGGAAGATTTGGAGAACAGAAGCCGCAGAAATAACTTGCGCTTCATCGGTGTTCCAGAGGCAATTAAAGGAGAGCAACTATCTACCTACTTGGAAACTACATTGCCAATGGCTTTGGGAGTAGCAATGGACTCCCCCCGCCCCCAGGTGGAGAGGGCCCATCGCATGGGAGCGGAGCGCCAGGGTGATCGTCCTCGCCCTCGTCCTGTGATTGCAAAATTCCTGGACTTCAGAGCTAGGGAGGCCATATTGAGAGCATACAAGCGCACTCCTGATCTGGTTATCGAGGAACATCGGATCCTTATCTTCCAGGACTTTTCGGCCTCAGTGGCGCAAAAGAGGAAAGAATTTTCGCCTGTCTGTAAGCTCCTGGTAGAACGCAATCAGCGGTTTGACCTTCTCTACCCTGCGAAGCTAAGGGTCACGGTGAATGGTAGAGATCTCACTTTTACGGACCCAACTAGGGCCAAGGAATACTTTTTGGGCCCACAATCCCCAAACGGCTCGCCTAACCGGAGACCTGCCGATTGCAGCCTACGGAAACCGTTTTGTCTTTTACAAATGTCTAAATTACTAGATATCAATTAGGATGCTTTAGTTGATTGTTTAAGCTATACCATCTTAATATATGCCTGAAAATAACATAGTTCAAGGTTGTCATGTACCGCATTGTAGTACAGTACTATACAGATTTCCCTGGGTTAGACCCCCCTGGGTAAATAGGATAATACAAAAATGTTATACTTACTAACGTTAATATTGGTTATTATTAGTTACTCGAGAGTTACAAACAAGAAATTGTGCCTTTGGATGTCCCCTCAAATGGGAGATCCAAATGATGTTATGGTTGGAAATTATAGAAAAAGTATTACAGTTAAGGTAGAGCTACTTTTGTTAATGTTGTCTATTTTCCTTCTTTTGTGCCGCATGGGTGTCCCACTTTGCGAATACACCTCCGGGTGCTGGGGCGGAGGTCTCGCATGGCTACAAGGTACCTGCTTCATACCCTTCCCGACTGATGGGGTAGGTTAATTGAATGCATCCCACACAACCGCACAGGGCCACACAGTCCCCTGAATCCCAAGTCCAACACCTAAATTTCACATTGACATCATGGAATGTGGGGGGGTTAAACACACCTATTAAAAGGAAAAAGATCTCCACTCACCTTAAGAGGTGCAAGGTGGACATTGCTCTCCTTCAGGAGACCCACTGGAAGCATGGAGAGGGCTCTGGTCTGAGAGATAGGTGGATAGGAGAATGCATTACAGCCTCATTTCATAATAAATCAAGGGGGGTGGCCATTCTTTTTCGGAGGGGATTCTCTTACCAGATTCTTGACCAATACAGCGACCCCGAGGGTCGTTTTCTGTTACTGGACCTTACAATAAACTCCACGAAATACACACTGCTAAATGTCTACGCACCAAATGGCAGTGCCTCTAATTTTTTCGGTACCCTATCACAATTTCTTTTGCATAGAGACACTCCTAATTTGATAGTGGGGGGAGACCTCAACTCTGTTGCGGATCCCTTGCTGGATAAGTCACCGCCAGGCAGGAACCCTAATGCTCTGCAATGGTACCACATTCAGGGCTTCCAATCAACACACAATTTGGCAGATACTTGGCGAATTCTTCACCCTTCAGAAAAATCATTTACTCATGTCTCGGCGGCTCATGGCTCCCTGTCTAGAATAGACTACTTTCTGGTGGCAGATGTGCTGGTGTCTCAGCTTAGAGGTGCGTCTATAGGGAACATAGTCATTTCAGATCACTCACCTATTTCCTTAACATTACAACATGCTGTTCCGGTTTGGGGGGCGCGAACGTGGCGGTTCCCATCGTACTTGAAGGACTGTGAAGACTTTCACAGACACTTGAAATACCATTGGAACGATTACATGGATACTAACATAGAGCACTGGGATGACCCGGTCCTTTTCTGGCAGGCCTCAAAGGCAGTGGTACGCGGAGGTATAATTAACTATGTGGCCAAA
>WWET01000269.1:590556-612388 GCA_011038615.1 Limnodynastes dumerilii | reverse complement strand
AAGGAGGGAGAAAGATTGAGGTACATCTACTAAAAGTCAGTTTTGAGTGTTAATTAACTAATGCAGGCTCGCCGCACCTCACAGTAAGCTTGGCAAGAATAACATAAGTATTTGTAATTCCCGCTCTTGCATTATTCATGCACATTGCATGCACAGTATCTTATTTTTTTTTACTTTGAAATCCTCTGAGATACCTCAGTCTGGGTTACTATGGCAGAACATGGACAAATATATATATATATATATTTTTTTTTTATAAAGTGCCTGTCTAAGCAAAGGGGACATGGATCTTTTATGTTTTGCCGTTAGAAGGAACTGAAGGGGAGTAAGAGACAACATAATAGTTTTACATTCGCCATTTGTCTACTGTTGGCATCAGAGAGGGGAAGGGAGGAATCATC
The DNA here is from genome assembly GCA_011038615.1 of Limnodynastes dumerilii. Classification (NCBI taxonomy): domain Eukaryota; kingdom Metazoa; phylum Chordata; class Amphibia; order Anura; family Limnodynastidae; genus Limnodynastes; species Limnodynastes dumerilii. The sequence continues at coordinate 611,987 of WWET01000269.1, read as the reverse complement.
GTTCACCACTGCTGAAACCTGTGGTAATGCCATTCACAGCCACCCCCAGGGCATCAATCCTCTTCTGCTTGGTCCAATTTAACCTTTGTCTCACCTCTTTTGCATATGCACCATGGACCGCAGAGGTGTGTTACATTGGGGATTTTAATAGGAAATCTATCTTCATATAACAATCTGTCTTGAAGTAAAGCTGTGTACACACTGCGATGTTTTGAAACACACAGTTACTGCTTTTACTAACAGTTCTGCATCTGATGTGTGTACAATAACCCATTGGACCAATCTGTATTTCTTCCCATAAGGCTGTTCTGTGACAATCCTACATCCTCCGTGCTTGCTTCAGTATCAATGCTGACAGCTCGGGGCGGCATACATACTGAAGAATGAAGCAGATGTTGAGACATAGATGATCACAAAAATTACCTGTTCCAAAAATCAGTTCCCAAAATGCTCCAGACAGGACCAGATTGTGACAGGCTTAGGCCCCAGAGCAAGGAAACGGAGCCCTAGTCTGGATGGGCAGAGGTGGGCAGAGCCAAGGTGTACTAGGGAAGGGATGGGTAGGAACAGGCTGGGCCGTTTGAATGACAGAAGCTGTCACAGAGTGCTGAGGACTGTTTTAAGCTGTCATCCTCTGACAGCTTGCTTTCAATGTAGGGGGAGCAGCTGCCACAGGCCTCCTCTCCGGGCCCCATAGAAGCCACACCCCTTGCGACTTCTACAGCTACACACCTGGCACACACTGAGAAGATGTTTGAGCTAACTGTTGTTTATCGAGTAACCTGCAGAAAAAATTCAGTGTGTTGCCAGTTTAACAATCTGCTGTACCCAGCTAAAGGATCTGACAAGCGAAAGAGAGAGAGAGAGAGAAAGCGAGAGAGAGAGATAGAGAGAGATAGCGAGAGAGAGAGGGAGAGAGAGAGAGATAGCGAGATAGAGAGAGAGAGAGAGAGAGATAGCGAAAGAGGAGAGAGAGAGAGAGATAGAGAGAGAGAGAGAGAGAGAGAGAGAGATAGAGAGAGAGAGAGAGAGAGAGAGAGAGAGAGGAGAGAGAGAGAGAGAGAGAGAGAGAGAGAGAGAGAGAGAGAGAAAGAGAGATATGAATTAAACAGCTGTTTCTCATTATTTAATTCTCTCTCATCATCATATTAAATAGACACTAAAGAGAGAGAGAGACCGAAAAAGAAGATGAGCATCTATATAGAAAAGAAAAAAGAGCAAGATAATTAAAGAGATGTTTTCTTTGTGATTTTGCTCTGTTTCCTGCCTTCGCAGTATTTCACAAAGTTATAGTGGGTTTGGCTTCTCCAAATTCCAATATCTCTAAACCATTTTAGACCATGACAGCAGGTGCATTTCAGCACACAGAGGAAACTTATAGCATCTTGTCAAATAGTAGTAACAATTTTAGGTCCTGAGCTGCATAACGATGCCCTTGTACACACTGCTCTCTACATCACTATGGATCATTTTGCATAAACCTTTGCTGCAACTAAATATACGCACAAAGAAATATGAATGAATCAGTACACACTGAAGTATTCTCCAAACATCAGGACATCGCTGACTGCAAAAATGAAGAGCTCCCAGAAATCAAATCACACAAAGCGATGCAGTTTAGGACAATTCTGGTGCATTGTGGGAAAGTACACACTGGCAAGATTTCTGACCATTATTTTGTGATCAGCAGAATAATCTCCAGATAACCCTCCAGTGTATACCCAGCTTTAGTGTGCTTTACTTGTTCTGTAAGACGATCAATATCTGGAAATGGACAGCCTTATAAAATGCCAAATGCCCATAGGGACTTCACTGATTTGGCAGTCTGAGAGGAAGAGAAGGTAGAGTTTACAGAGTAGGTAGAGGAGCACAGAGAGAGAGAGCTTAAAGTGTATTTTCTCTTCTTCCGAACAACTTGCTGTTAATTGGGAATGTTATCTACCATTAGAGGGCACTGCACAACCTTGTATTTATCCTGGAAATGTTAGGGGTGGAGAGAAGTTAAAGGATGGCACTCACGATTCTGAAGTGAGCAAAAAATGCCCCCATAAGTAAAAAGAGCGATAACGGGGTGTAGTGGGGTCAATCATTTACCAGTTTGCTGTAATGTGTGCCTGCAGGTGGTGTAGCAGCGCTTTGTGTCTAATAAGAAGGGAACAGAGGCACCCAAACAACTGTCTTCTAATATTAGCACGCCTGTACTCCTGGATCTATTATAGTGCGCTCAGACAGATCCCATTGTAATGGGATCTTTTATTAAAAGATTAGTACTATCTCCTGCAGTTGGCGGAAAAAAATCTGTTATCACTGAGTTATTTGCAGTGAAAGGGGCAGGGGAAGATGTGTAGAGGAACAAATCCCAGTGACCTGCCAGTGTCCAAGAATTTAGTCTGCATATTTCAGTGTCTGTTGTCCTTTGGAGTAGAGAAAAGACATTTACACAGAGAGAAAAGGCAGCTTTTGAATCAACAATACCATTTTCCGTTAAGTAATCGTTTTGTATAAAAGGAAATATCGCCTACTCAGTTTCATTCAGCTGTGCCAAAAAATGTTATAAATGAGAGTCCGCCAACTTAGAGGGAAGAATGCCAGACTGTGCTTAATAAACTGGCCCTATAGAAGTTCATTATCGATGGGGCAATCTCTGCCACTCTGAAAAGAGACCGCCTACGTCGCCCATTCCTGTCTCATACTCCAGACACTGGCAGTGAAAAGATTGGCACTTGGGTAAAACCATAGGTATTCAACTTTTATTTCTCTCTGACAAGTCTCAGTCCAGCTACAAGTGTGTAACACACACGTAACTACTGTTTGAGGTGTCGGGACTTTAGATTTATTGTACAGGGTTTGGATGTCATTACAAGATGCCTCTCCAGGAACTTTCATTCCGCGATCAGTTCACATAGAGCTGCCTCAGTCCCTTGCAACAGGACCACAAGAAAAAGGACACAAGGAGACTTCTCCATAAACAAAGTTAGCTGAAGAATCCAGGATCCAGCAGTGGATTGTGCCCTGACTTCCTCTGTTTGCTGCTGAAGTTTCAGGTCTCCCTGTCTGGAATGAAACTACATATCTAACAGATCTAGGAACCCCAGTCATTTGTTAAGGGTTTGCAGAAGGTACAAAATGTCACCTGATTCACTGTGAATTTCTTAAAATTCCCCACCCCCAAACACACACTCACACACACACATTTGGAGACCGCCCACCGCAGACAGCTAAGACCCCCTTATAGATTTAAAGAGAGACTGCATAGCCTGACGTTCATTCAATAGAGCGAGCATAGGAAGAGTATTACTACACTATCACATCTCTCCACTTGAGATTGTTTCCCCTGTATCTGGACTGAGGATGCTTTTACTTCTCACTATCTTTCTGTGTCATCTCATGGAAGATCACACTGTCCTGGGTAAGCAGATCAAGTCATATTTCAGTTTTATTATTCAATTTATTTCTTCTTCTGCTTCTTGGTATTATTTTTTTTATTATTATTATTATTATTATTATTAGAAACATTATTACTATTATTATTATTATCTATGGCAGGGGGCAGGCCAGTAGCATACATTACTGGACGTGTTACTGTGGCACAATCATAAGAAAAACTTATAACCCTAAGAACACAGCCATCGGTTCTGTGATTATGTGGAAATTACATTTTTTTTAAACCTATACAAAAAGTTTTCAAAGTGGAGATTCATTTGTCCTGTGATTGTTCAATGACATTGTTTCAAAGGAAAGTTTGATTTCATCTTGCAAGGAGTTTGGAGCATAAGAGAGACTTGTAGCATAGAGACAGCTATGAGATTTTATCAATGAAGCATTGGGAGTACTTCATTTTGCGCTTTACCTTTGCGCTTTTGTATCAGTAGCGCAGTGTTTGGCATTAATATTTCTGTTATTTACTTGATCATTTTACTATGGAACTTGTTTCTTTTTTTGTATTGCTTGGTAAGGCTACTTTTTTTTGTTATTCTGAAAGTATCCAGCTAGACTGTAGAAATCGGATATTTCGAAACAATGTGATAATACGTTCAAATGTTTTGAATCCCACTCACATTGCAACATAATGGCACAAAGTCTATTACAGACAGCTAGAACTGACGCACATGATGCTGTAAATCATGCAACTATGCTCTACGTCTTCTGTAAAGTTATTTCTAGGGAAGGAGTCGGAGTTAACCATTTGGAGGCTTGCTGCCACCTCCGGGGGTGAGCCCCCCTCCCCTACGTAGTGCTGTGTGGTTGAGGATAGACTGGTGTTACTACTGCGGGTTACAAATACAAGTAAACAGACTAGTGGCAGTGAGTGCAGGGAACACGTGTCTGGTCTGGGTCACCGCTAAGTGACACTGATATGGCTGATAATCAGGACGCTGTGTCTTGCAGCTGGAAACTGTTGGCTGCAGCAACACAAGAACGGGCGATGCCAGGTTCTCTACAGGACTGGACTCAGCAAAGAGGAATGCTGCAAAACTGGCAGACTGGGAACCTCCTGGACTGAAGAAGATGTACCCAACAGCACACTATTCAAATGGATGATTTTCAACGATGGAGCACCACACTGTATACCCTGCAAAGGTAAGGGGCACCTTCCAGATATTCTTATTATTAGACGTCATAATAATGGGAAATGGATTACCTGTATAGTCAATTACCAATACCGTGCTTTTCCTTGTACATTACAGATATGTGTGAAAGTAACGGTAGTGTCTGTGTATATTAATGGAGTGGGTTGTGAATTGGGGGATCTGTTTCCCATAGCTCTCGCCACAACCATTAAGTATAAGTTATACAAGCTTTCTTTTACTTCACACATACACATGCTGTTACACACACTAATACATACCTGGGATGCTTGAGTCTGGGATGCAGTTTGGAGCTTGTGGCCACCTAGAGTTGATTATTAAGTGTTAGTTTCCACGGGGGGATTTATTAAAGTAGTGAAAGTAGGGACATCTGCACTCAATTTTGACCAGATTTCTGGAAGAGCTGGTGTTCCCTCCTGGTAGGTCATTTGTGCTGAATTGGTTTTGGGAGGAACGGTTTTTTTTGTGTAATTTTTTTGCATTTTCTATTTCAATTGTATTTTATTTATATAACTTGTACTTAGCTGTCTGACTTGTACATGTATGGTGACAACCATCAACCGTTCTGCTGCATTGTGACTATGGGTTAACAATGCATTTATCTGCTCCACAGAGACATGTGAAAATGTGGATTGTGGACCTGGGAAAAAGTGTAAAATGAGTAAAAAGAATAAACCAAGGTGCGTGTGTGCCCCGGACTGCTCCAACACCACATGGAAGGGGCCAGTGTGTGGCATGGATGGAAAGACCTACAAGGACGAATGCGCTCTCCTCAAGGCCAAATGTAAAGGATTTCCAGAGCTGGATGTGCAGTACCAAGGCAGATGCAAAAGTATGTCCCAGATCCTGCCATTACTTAACCATGGAGCGATAACAGGAGAGATTTAAAACCATAATTCACATTTTATTTTTTAAATGATACAAATATTTATAGATAGGTTTGAAAGTATCCAGTGTTCCACTGAATCAATAAATATGCCCTGCTCATCCTTTGCCCTGATCGCTGTCTTTTATTACAGAGACGTGCAGAGATGTCCTGTGCCCGGGCACCTCCACGTGTGTGGTGGATCAGACCAATAACGCGTACTGTGTGACGTGCCACCGGCACTGCCCGGAGCCCACCTCCCCTGAGCAATACCTCTGCGGCAATGATGGCATTACCTATGCCAGCGCCTGTCACTTTAGGAAAGCAACCTGTCTTCTGGGCAGGTCTATCGGATTAGCCTACGAGGGGAAATGTATAAGTAAGTATATTTTTCGGACACTCACTGCACTGTGTCAATGCCTGTGAAATGATCTACTATGACATTAGCCCTGATAAAGAAACATCACCATTTTATATATGTATTTATATGTATTCATGTATGAAAGTACAAATTCCATATACTGCCAAAAGTTGATGAACCACTAGTAGCTTAGGTGTGTGGTATGTAGCACATGATTTGCCATTTGAACCCTTAGCTATTGTCTGCTTGGTTGTTATGAGATGACATGTGAGTAGTGTGTATGTTGTAACATCTGCTCATTGCCTGGGAGAATATAACACTCACGTACCTTGTACTATACTGCACGTTAGATTCTCAGTATAGGGCCCTCTATTGGAAGGGCCCTTGTCTCAGATAAGGATGCACATGTGAACAATATAATCTTACTTAAAAATGAATATTTACCAGCAAATAAATGCATGCTGTTACTTTGTATTTGGGAAGAAACGTGCCTAATGTGTGTTTCCTATTTCCAGAGGCAAAGAGCTGTGAAGACATCCAGTGCAGCATGGGTAAAAAGTGCCTATGGGACAGCAAGGTGGGCAGAGGACGCTGCGCCGTGTGTGATGAAACCTGCCCGGACAGCAAGTCGGATGACGCAGTTTGCGCCAGCGATAACACCACCTATCCAAGCGAGTGCGCAATGAAAAAGGCCGCCTGCACAATGGGAGTACTTTTAGAAGTCAAACACAGCGGATCTTGCAACTGTAAGTGACTTACTGACAACAAACAAAAATCAAATCTAAGATTTCTAAAGGCAACCCCTCCGTAATGAAGACTAGAGAAAAATTGGATACCAGCACAATTGCTATTTAAAGTGCTCCATTGCTAGCAGTGAAGCTGTCTTTGCTAGACTATTGCCTCTTGTGCAAGAAAATAATTCTCACTATTTACAAGGGGGTTGCCTGAGAATATCTTTCCTTCTATTTTTCTAATGTTGCTTCTATGTGCTTCGCTGAATGCTTCATTAACACTCCATGGGACTATCACCCTGATTTTGCGCAGCGGCCGCTACTAACTCTGAGGACACAAGCAGTACACCTAGAGCACAGGACCTGCAAATGCCTGATCCATTGGGTTCTTCAGAACTTTCTGCAGTTCAGACTTCATAGATTAATTTAAAAGCAGACACAACAGAAAGGAAAAAAAAAAAACCAAAAGTATTAATTAAAAAGTCGATGCCAAAACGCATCAAAACGCAAGTCACATGCAATGCAAACTGTTTTATGGCTGTGCCGAGAGCAAAAATCATGCACTGAGCTTCTGCGCTGTTGTTGTCCTTATTTAAACAACAGCTCCCCTATATTCCCCTATATAGCCATTAATGAAGATCCGGAGGAAGACGACGATGATGATGATCATCCAGACTACAGCTTCCCTTTATCTTCAGGCCAATGGTAAACTTTTGGAACACAGCCTTTGGGCAAGGAGCGATGTCCATACTGTACATAGGTGTATGCTTATTTATTTGGAGGAAAAAAAGTATACATATAGTTGAGTCTGGTAGACATTTATTTATACTGTGTCATGTTTTATAATTTATACATAAAATATCTGTTTGACTGTACACCTTGTTTTGAAGAAATATATTCGTCAAAGGGAGAGCAGTGTTATTTATTGTGATATACCTTTGCCTGTAAAGTTCAGCTTTTTTGTATTTCCATTCCTTATAACTGACCGTTACTGTCCACTCCATACACTGATTTTACATCGTAGCCATGGCAACGTTGTACAACTCAGTTGTTGATGAACGACGTTTCGGCCCACATGGGGAAAAAAAAGCAGTTTGTCAACAACTGGCTTGTACAGCAATGCCCATTCCTGCTTTAGAACCTCTTCCTTTATAACATTTGCATGTCAGTTTCAGTATATTTATTTATTGGGTTCAATCTTTAGTCCTGTACATACATCCATTGGGGTTTGTTTACAAGGAATCTTGGCTGACCAAAAGAATCTGCAATCAATCTGGCAATAGAGATTCATGTGGGTCTATCCTGAAATGGCCATTTTTGTGGTTATACGTCTGTTTATGTGACTATTTGTATACTTTGCAATTTACACCAACAAGGACTCTGTGGATGCAAATGAGAAGACTCTCTGTCCCTTTAATCTGTTATCAGATACAGATATTCATTGTTTCCTCATGCGATGTGAAAATATCCGTTGTTGTGATCATATCGAAAGCAATCAGCTCAAGTTTCTTTCTTTTCATGCCACACTTTTTTGGTTTCCGATTCAATTTTATATTTTCAAAACATGGCAAGTTAAATATAAATTCATTTAAATATATAGTTTTGTACTTTTTTTACCATGTAAATGTGTAATGTATATAAAAGTTATAAAGTGTATTTGTAAATAAATTATGGTTGAACAATAAAACAATGGAATTTTCCTATGTAGCTCTGTAATTAATGTATTTAAATGTATATTATAAGTGTTGTTTTGTTTTCATAGGGGTGGGAAAAGTGAAATCTATGACTTCTTCATTGTACCGAGTACAAATATATCAGTGATTGGAAATAAACAAGCTATTCTATGCATGTAGTAGGTGATCAATCAGTACAGTATACTTACTTCTACAACGAAACTCTCTACTATTTGCTGAGATCAATTTGTCTTGTCTTGCATGTCTGACTACACAATTAGCAGCTAATTTTGTCAGGTTATGCTATAACCTCCCCAGTTTTTAAAAAGTGAGAAATACAGATATCTAGACTAGGCTTTAATTACCCATCCAAAATTAAACGTGCAAGCCAATTAACGATCAAGGCAAAAGTCGAACAGTCACAAAATAGATACAAAGAAACACTTGTGTTATTTGGAGAGAGAGAGAGAGAGAGAGAGAGAGAGAGAGAGAGAGAGAGAGAGAGAGCAGTTTATAAATAGCTGCTACAGATTCGCTCTATATTTTAAGCAGTGATTTGTTGTTCCTTTGTTTGTTTGTTTATTTATTTTGATTTAACGCATTGTGCTTTAAAGCAAATGCAGCTTCGTCAGCTAGCATCCCATAGGGGTCTTACGTACTGAGCAAGGTAATGAAACCCTCAAGGACTCAGACGTATTAGACAGAACAATGCAGAGTAGAGCTGATCTGCTAGAAAAGTCAGACGATCAGGGCATTCCCTTGGGGATAAGGATGGGAAGAAAACGAGAGGGAGGAGGAGATTGAGGAGCACATCAACCCCCCACTAAGCATCACCAGATATGCAGTTTCGACATAGCCCCTGATTCCTAGGATGGAGTTCAGAGAAAGAGTGAGGCCAGCTAGCAGGGAAATAACAGGATAAAGTTCTTAGAATAGCAAAGTTTCATTCACTCTTATATAGCCTGTACTGTCCCCTAGCCTGCTGCTGTTTCAAGCACTGATCCATTTAAGCAGAACAGCCACAACAAGTGTGTAATCTATCCCATAGTGTAATCTACTACCTCCTCCTCTTTTTACACCAGTCGATAGCCTACAACAATTCACTCGTTAAACCATTAGCCATCTCCCTTTGAATTATTATTGTCAACTACTGCTGCAGTGTTTGCCTATTCTAGTTGTGTCAAGCAATCATCATAAAACTCACCTCCAATTGCTTTTTGTGTTTGCCAGCGGAATGGGGTGTAAAACACATCTCATTTTCGTAATGGGGTTGTTTGTACTCAATTACGCTTCATTATCATCTATTGTGTTCCACGGATAAATTAGCAAATGCGTTTCTTCGAAAGCAGCTGTTAAGTACATGAAGACATTGCTATATTTCAGCATGCAGTAATAAACACATAGCAAACAGCTAGTTAAGGGCAATTTGTACACTGGATATTTATTTATTTGCAAACTGAGAAGCAAATCACCACGATCTGCCCAGGCGTAGTAGAGGCAGCAGCTACTCTCAGTCCTGACATGCAGAACGTCTATATTTGCCGTTATTGTTATGTTTGATAATCAATACACAGAAATAGTAACAGGGGAATTAGGTGAAGTGGGTAACAGTTATTCATAACCAAAAGCCAGAAAGCAGACTCCAGTTCTAACGCCATTCCATGTGACTACAGGAGGTCACTTTTGATCTGGTTGATTTAGAAACCAGAGGTATCTTTCCTTAAAGGGAAAACACAAACAATGGAGGTGATTTATCAACGCTCAGCTGCAGCAGACCTATAGCAAACGTCAATATCGCCATTTCGATCAGCTCTATAATAACGAAATGCTCATTCATTAACAAAAAGAAGCATGAGATTGTTTATTTAAGATGACTTCCTAGGAACCTCTCCATGGTTCAGCGTGTCGCAGTGTTATTGCTGCATAAACGAGGTAATAAGTTCCAGCGTTGTGGAACTACAAATGCCAGCATAACATGCCTGTTTCCGGATTGCCGATCATGCTTTCTATGCCGGGCTCTTTATGTGGAAATGCACAGTACTGTTTGACATTTTGATAAATTTATTTGAAAAATAAAACAAAATAGTTATCTTTATGTCTTTGTAAGCCTGTTCCTCCTGGTATTGTGTCTACTCTGTTTAGTAAAACCTAAATAGACAAGTATCATCCTTTTTTATGCACTCTGATTATGGGTAAGGTATAGATTAAATTATTGTATGTGACAATGGTTGTCCATTATAAGATTTATATAGCATAGTTCTCACTGCTAATACTATACATGTTTTAGCAGCCACAAATGTCTGGGTACAACCTTAAGTAAATATGTCATCAGTGCAAATAATATATTTATAATTGTTCTGTATTGTATCCAAGATTCTAACAATACTCTTAATACAAGGAAATCCACAATATAAAGCCATATAGGGGTCTATTTAAAAAGATCATTTTCATGCAATAATGATCATTTTTATTCAGTATTTTTTATTTACAGACAACGAATCGCCATGGAAAATAGCAGTTTCTATGGTAAACCATGTAAATAGGGGTCTCAGAGCTGGTCGGCGCTTCATTATATTTACAAAGCCTCGGAGCAGAGATTTACTCTCTGCTCCAGGCGTAAAACTAACACCAGCCTGAGTACTCCTGTCCCCATATACACCTCTTTTCCTCCCCCTAATAGCTGTTATTAGGGGGAGGAAAAGAGTGGTATGTATGGGGACACTGCTGGAATACAGCTATGTGTTAATAAGTAAAAAAAAAAAGTAAATTATATTTTTATGTAAAAATTTAATAAATACACCTATAATATATAAAACTGTAAAAAAATAGCAAAACTTACCCGTCCGGGAGAAGCTTCGGTCTCAGTCTAGATATGAAGACACTGCGCATGCGCAGTGTTTTTTCATATCTGGACCTGAAATTTTCTAAGTGAGGAAACAGAGTCTCTGCCCATGCGCAGGACTTCATTCATACTTCGTATAAATGTAAAAAAAAAAAAATGTATTTAATTTGTAACATAAAAATAAATATATACATTTGAAATATTAATAATTGTAAAAAAAATAAAGAAAGAAGCGAAACTTACCTGTCCGGGAGACGCGTCTGACTGAATATTTCAGAGTCCCGATATGAAGGAACTGCGCATGCGCTGAACATTTCAATATCCCGCAATGGAGTTTCTGCGCATACGAAGTATGAATGATATGTCCTGCGATGAGCTCAGAAATCATTGCGGGACCTCGTAGGGTAGTAGAGGTAAGAATGATGCTGCCAGGCTCGCTGCGAGGAGAAGCAAGTCTGGATCAGCTTCATTCATTTAAAAATGAAGTCCTATGTAAATAGACCCCATAGTATTAGGAAGTAATCAATCACTTGCGTAGATGCATAGGATCGGACCCAGATCCTCCCTGGCGATGGAAGCCGGATCCTTGCTGGATCCTAATTCCCATGTGAGTGACCCTACACAGGATCCTACTTTAATATTTCTACACCTTCCCCACATAAAATGGGGATGCTGAGAAAATATGAATATCTCCCCCCGTCCCTCCTTGCACCCACACTCTACACATCTCATCCCACCATCAGAAACACTTCCATAGTGAAGGTCAAAACAGGGGCAAGGGCCAGATCCAGACTTGAGACTGACAGGTCACTGACGCACGGAAGTTGCGCAAGTGGCCTGTTTTAACTGGACTGCGTCCTCCAGATGTTATGCTAGGGTTACGATTGTAACCCTAGCGTAGCAAAAATCATACGGAACTATAGCTCCGTACGTGCCATTTGCATACAAATGGGCTGTGCTTCCCCTCTGTCCGCTAAAGCGGGTGGGGGGAAGCATACAAAATTTACACTGTGGGAGGGGGCTCCCACATTTGTGCGGAAAAGCGGTCTTACAGACCACTGATCCACGCAAACACTTTAAGGCAGGCTTATGGCAGCGTAAGCTGGCATAAAGCCCGCACGAGAGAGGGGAGTGACAGGGGGCGTGCACTCCCCTCTCTCTCTCTCGTATGGACAGACCCCTGGGGGTCTGGATCCGGCCCCAAGTGAGGAACTGAGTTAGGCCACTTTCCAGTGTGTGGGGCACAAATGAATGCACATTTTTTGCATGCAGGGAGAATACTTATTTTTGCACATAGAACTTTAATACTACATAACTTTGGGCCAGATCCTGACTTGCAAAGGTCAGGCCACTTACACACAAGGAAAGTGCGTAAGTGGCCCGATTTGACACACGCCCTCCAGATGTTACACTAGTGTTATGACAGTAACCCTAGCGTACAAACAATCATACGGAACTTAGTTTCCCCTGCTTCCCCGTGCTTCTCCTCTGCCCGCTAAAGTGTGTGGGGGGAAGCATGGTAATTGTACAGTGTGGGAGGAGGCTCCGACAGTAGTGCGTATCAGTGGTTGCACGGACCGCTGATCCGCGCGATTGACTTCAGGCAGGCTTATGGCAGCGCAAGCGTTCACTCACCTCTCTCTGTCCGATGGACAGACCCCGGCAAGAATGGAAAGCGTCCGGGAGTCTGAATCCAGTCCATTATGTTTAATCAGAGTTAATCTAGGAAATATCATCTCTCAGCGCTAATTGTGATTGCACAGTTTAAACATGGTTTTGCAGAGCTGTAGACTTGCACCTGTATTGCCTTTAATCTCCAGCAAAGTTGTCTGTCTAGGATTCCCTCTTCAAGGTACCACATTCGTGCAATAATTATGGTGTGAAAACATAGATATGTTGTTTAAAATGGTGTGAAACCAGCACTACTGCTTGCAGGCAAAGACAGGTAGCGTGAAAGTCAGGGAGAGAAGTGGCGTAGAGCACATACTTCTAGTGCTGATAGCCCTCCTACTGCACCAATTGTAGAAAAATATAGACTAAACATATTTTGTCTATGTGGAACTACATGTACCAGCATGACCTGATGCTAAAACTAACTGCCTGAGAACACTAGCACACTACAAATGCCAACATGCTCTGACATCCAGGGAATGCTAGCACCTGTAAGACAAAATGTAAATAAAGACATAGTTTAATGTTATAAAACTTATTTATAGATTAGCCATTCCCATGACCCTGAACTGAGGTAACCCTAGGAGCTGCTAATGCTATAAATAGGAGAGTATTGCTGTATAGTAGTATTTCAAGGGGTAAGCCTGTGTGTACACTGTTTTTTTGTTTTGCCAAGTCAGTCTATAACCAGATGAAGACCTCAAGATAGCTAATGGGTGTTACTAATAAAAGAGAAAAAACATGGGTGTCTTCATTTCAGTAAAGAGGGTTTATTTGTTTGTTTGTTTGTTATTAAACCTGTGTCCAATCTTTATTTGCATATTTCACTGTGGACCTACAGGTGCCCTAGATGCCAAGGCATGTAAAAACCTAAAGGTTATTCATGTGCCAGCATGCCTTTCTAGCTATGCCATTAAAATGCATTATGGTTATTTCTGGACATACTGGACCGTATGCAGAGTTTTCCGATATGCTCTACTGCACATGCGCATTCTGCAAGGGGCGGGTCATAATGACAAGATTGCAAAATTGCGTTATTAAGCACCGCCCCCTGTTAATCACTCCTGTAATCTCTAGAGCAGTGTTGGCTAACCTGTGACACTCCAGGTGTTGTGAAACTACGAGTCCCAGAATGCCTCAACTGCAAAAGCATAGCAGATACCTGACAAAGCATGATGGGAATTGTAGTTTCACAACACCTGGAGTGTCACAGGTTAGCCAACACTGCTCTAGAGTTTCAGGGGATGGGCGGGGCTTGATGATGATGAGTAACTCTAGGGATTACAGTAGTAATTGATGGCTGGTGGGGCTTGCGGGAGCTTTACCGGCTCTCCTGGGATACCGGGAGAACTGCCCAAATTTCGGGAGTCTACCGGATATTCCAGGAGAGTCGGCAACCCTGTATTACCCAGTAATCACTGCCCATTGGCACAGGAATAGCATAGTCCTAATATAATTATACTGCTCACACAAGAGAGGGAACCACATCATGTGGGCCACGTGTTTCTGCATGCTCATCATCCTTAGGTAAGCTAGATTAATGCTGTCTGGCCTAGGCTAGCAGCAGGGTGACACTGCAGATCTTCCCTTTTATAGTGCTATCAATCCTGACTGATAAATATCCAGTGATGTTTGTGTGAAAATATGGATTGAGATGTGATCTGTTGTATAAAACAGTAGCATCTCTGGATAGGTTGTACTGAAACATGTAAACAGATGTGTTTAGGCAAATAAGCTGCGATGTGCACTGCAGGAGCCTATACACATTAGCATTTTACAAAGTAACTTTTAGTTTTTTTTGTTTAAGCAAAAAATAAAACCTTTTAAAATGTATATCAGTATTAAAAAAATGCCCATGCAAAAAAGAAATAATTCGTAAACAGTAGTGTATGCTTACAATAAGGCCATTTATTGAATAAAAATCCCTCTGTCTTACACTTACACCAACCCTGAGCCTATGCAAAAACACCCCGTTCAACTAAGGCAGAGTACACAGAAGCAAACACACAGATCAGCTACTTTGTGTCTGTCTTTCTGTATTAACTCTTGTTGTGCACATGCGCAGGGCAAATACACCTAAACAATAGGGAGCTGATCCAGAGTTATCCAGCTGAAACACACAAAATTGCCCATTACCCCTCACACTGCAACACGGTTTTGCTCAGGTTTACAATGAAAATATAAAAAGAGATGTCCCGCACCAGTTAAGTGCATATGTCACAGCGTGATACCCTGCATAAATATGTCAATTTAAACATGCAGAGTGGGTGCTACTTATTGGTATATACATAAACAGAAAGAAAATGAGGGAATCCTACCAAGAGGAAAGGACCCTCTAAGACCAAGTATTAAAGTGCACTCCAAATCACAGTTAAATTGTATCAAACATTACAATCTTTATTGTATATAAATTTGTGTGCCCATTAAAAATTTAGACTGAAGACAATACATTACACATGATACAAACACTTAATAAAAAAGAAGGATACCGTCTCAGCGTCCTAGGTGGCATGCATATATACTCATACAATGAATAGCACCATAGATGGCCATTGCTATCCCTGAACTAATCAAAAAGAACTCAAAGAAAATAACAAAGTCACCTCACGGTGACACCTCACCCACTTAAGGGCTGCTACATGTCCCTACCTGTGACCAATCAATAAGAGAGTGCAGGTAAGTTCACCGGTCAAATCATACGGCTGAAGCGGACATGGAGTCAGGGAGCCACCGCCAGCGGCACGGATCCACACCTGCACCTGTTTTACTGTTACTCTCCAAGGTCCGGATCCAGAACTAAGTCCGATGGGGACTTACACAAGTCATTTGCATAAATCCCGTCCTGGAACATCTGCATATGTGCGCGCCAGATGTTCCGACAGCATAAGCACTAATGTACGTACGTGCGTACACACATCGGGTAGATCCAGACCAAAGCACGTCTTACGGACGTGCGTGGTCTATAGTTACTCCAACGTAGCAGGGAATGCATGCCCCCTGCTCATGGTAGTAAAATCTGCACTTACGTGTCCAGATTGTTACCTTAAAAATTACGACTTGGTCTGCGGATTTAAGCCTGCAGACTTTGTCGTAACGGGTCTTCCCCCGCCCCATGCCCTAATTTAAATGCCTCTATGGCGGAGATACGGTATATGGAAAGCGCTGGCCGGTCTACGGCTGTACTAGTCATAAAAATTAAGGTAGGAATCTGGACACGTAAGTATCCAGATTTCCTACCGACAGCGGGGAGTGCAGGGGGCGTACAGCTACGGCTGTGTAACTACGGACCCCCGCACACACGTAAAGCATGCAGGCTCAGGATCCAACCCTACTCTGGATCAGTCCCAATAGTTTGAGCATGAAAAGGCTGATTTCATTATATTCACAGAACACACCCCTCTGAAGCAGCACCTGATGGTGCTATCACAATCTGCCTAATATTTATTTGCAAACGTAGTATGCTCTTATCTGGTGGTAAGGGACTGGATTTTTGGGTGTGGGTCCCAGGAAAGACAGTATCGAGGTGGCTGGGATTTCGATTGCTTATGCCTCAATGAGGCATAGCAATCGATCCACGAAGCACCGAACATGGTAATCCGAAAGGTAAGCCTAAAAACTACCCCAACCCTTCCTCTAATTCTAACCCTAACCCTCCGCTTCCATTACCCTAACCCTCCCTTCCCCGCAGCCTACAACCACTTACAACAATCATAAACCCCATTGCAATTGGAATATCCAAAGGCATCAACATTGTATCATAGAAAAACATGCTATTATCAGTACTTACATTTATACTCACACTTCCATATACGTTAGAAATTCATGTTGGTTATAATGTTATAATGTTCCATTCACCTTTTCTATATACAGCGAAAGCTGTATACTTTGCAGATATATACTAAACATAACTATGGATCTAATAAAGAATTTGAAAATAAGAAAACTAAAATCAGATAAAAATGAGAAAGCCTAACTTTCATTAGTACCTCAAATTAAATCACACAAACCTTCCAGAAAGAAGACTAAATAAAACATTTATTAAATGTTAAATTTAATTATTTTGTTTCTGCTGGCAGCAATAAAATGCTCTCTCTTAAAAAATATATTTATATTTATTAATAATAATGGGGTAGATCCAGAACTACGTCCGTCTTCCATAGACGGACGTAATTCACTGAACAATAGCTACTGCTCATGCGTAGTAGCTATTGTACGTAATCTGCGTATCGTTTCGATACGTAGATTGCGTATATGCGGACAATACGCAGATTACGTACAATAGCTACTATGCATGCGCAGTAGCTATTGTTCAGTGAATGACGTCCGTCTATGGAAGACGGACGTAGTTCTGGATCCGGCCCAATATTAGTAATTCAGTATTTATTTATTTAAATAAAAAAGTTTAAGAATGCTGTATAATAATCTTAGTTTCTAACAGTTTTTATTTATAACTAACATGCAATTGATGTAACCAGGTTTTTTTTTGGGGGGGAGGGGGGTATTTAGTACTACCACCTTTTCTGCAGCCCAGTCAGGCATTACAATTGTGGATATAAAAAAACTGGGTCACACTGCCCTGGGGGTATGTCTGTAGATTTACCACTATAGGGAAATTTTAGTCCCCATTCATTTGTCTGCAGTCTCCCCAGTAGCCCCCATCATGTGTCTGCAGCCTCCCTAGTACTCCCCAGCAGGTGTCTCCAGCCTCCCTATACGTTACTTACCTTTTCAGTGTTCTCTTTACTCCTGGTGCTATCCTCCGCGGAGCTGTGTGCAACACTGACGTGCCAGCGTCACACTGTGTCAGGGCTGGACGAGGCGGAAGCTTGGCCCAGCAGGGGCTGGGATGGGGGCAGGGTGTGGGCCTGCTCAAGAGGGTGATGGAGCACAGCAGATATGAGTAATGGAGGGAGGGAGGTAATGAAAGGAGGAAGTGAGGAAGTGAAAGGAGGAAGGGAGGAAGTGAAAGGAGGGAAGTAGGTAGGGAGGAAGTTAGAGGCACACATAGCAATATCTCATTGCGGTCTACACTGGCTGCTTGTATCTCATAGAGTTCAATTTTGAAGATCAAATACCGCACTCCAAAATATAGAAAAAATATAAAAAAAATCCACCTACCGTTGTAAGAATTAATTGGATAATAATTAGGGAGTAAAAAGGGAGGGTGGGGCTGGTCAAAAATGTGTAATAGGTTATTGTATGTATTCTATTTAACCACCTTTCTCAAGGAGGCCTTGAGAAAGCTCGCTTTCTGAGCGAAACGCGCGTTGGCGTTGTGCACGAGGGGATCCTGTAGCTAGCGTGCACCTTTCATTTTGCTGTTTCTAGCGCTATATTTCTTTAGTTTAAAATCGTTTCCATGCTTAGGCTGTTAGTGCTGTTGTATTTGGCACTTGGTAACATCATCTACAATTGCTTATTTATTGTGCCCTTTTGATTGGCACCTATTACTATTAGTTATAATATCGCTATCCCACTGCACTGGTATATATTGTACTGCTGCTGGCAATTACATTAGGAGGTTTTTATTTAATTATCATAGTGGGTGACCTTCCACTTATGAGGACCTATCATCCAGCACAGTAATAAAACCTCATTTGGGGCACTATATGAATATATACATCATATTTGCCCTATATATCCCATTGCTACTTAATATGCGAGTTATGCAATCATGAGAATGACATAGTAATATATCAATTTAACATTTTAAGTATTATATTGATGTCAATCTAGAGATCCCATTTCTCTGGTTAAGATATTTATATTGACCAGGAATACTCTTTTGGGAATCTTAATATCTCTTTATGATATGTGCCTTGCCATTACCCAATTTGATCCAATCACTAATATTTACTACATTACCATTCTAGTTACTAACAGCGTTGTACTAAACAGTTAGGTTCACTCTGATTATAGATTTTGAACCTCATTATAGTAATTATTTGCACCTACCTCAGGATTCCCTCTTGGTTTTAATCACTCATTGTCTTGTTATTTCACTAAATTTTTCGTTTTTATATTTCGCTGGCATCGGCTGCCTATGTGTTTACAAAAAAAACCCTCTATTAGTTGTAACACACATTCAGAATAATAAACAGTGGTTTAAAGATTTATTTAAGTTTTAATTTATATATAATAAAGTTGAGATTTTATAAATATATTGCCATTGTTTAAAAGGGAGCTAGAGTGCGCCATATATTCCCTGTCTTTTTCTCTTTTTGATACATGTATCTCATAGAGTGAAATATAAAATATTTCTATTATGCTACCAAGCCATCAATAAAACTACACCCACATACCGGTACATATCTTCAATGGTGTCAATTCATGACCTTGACAACATTAGGTTGCCAGCGTGTATCTCAACAAAAATGATGTGGACAGGGTTGTGTATCGACCTTAATGTTGCCATCAGGTAGAAGGCAGACAAGGGACTGGATTCATACTTAAGGGCATATTTCATGTTAAGGGCATATTTCATGTTAGTCACGCAGGAATGTGGAAACCCCCTTGGCCTTCCTGCATGCTGAATTAATTGTCATCTCCAAACCCCTAATATACCCAACATATATTATAGTATTCCCACACCCCTAATATACCCCACATGTACTCCATAAAGGGTGCTATCTCCAGACCCCTAATATACCACATATGTACTTTATATTGTAAGACATCCACAGTCCCCTAATATTACCCAAATGTATTACACTATAAAAAACAGTGTGGGGTATATAAGGGCTCTGAGATGGCACATGCTATAATATATGAGGGGTATAAATGGTTTCTGGGAACTATACAGTATAAAATGTGCAATTTCCAAACCTTAATTCACCCCATATACATTATAGTAGGTGCTATCTTACACCCATTATATAACCCTAATATTCGTTATATAATGTTCCATATACATATGGCGGTTATTAGGAATTTAGAGATGACACAGCACCTGTTTTTTTGTGCAACACTTACTTTACAACAGAAGCAGCTTCTTCTCTTGGCCGCCTGGCAGACAGAACCTCTCCGCCTTTGCCGCCCTCTAGCACTGTTTTCTTCTTCTTTTTCCTGTTCTATGAGGGAAACGGGGGTTCTGGGCAACCAGATTCTCCCCTGCGTGCAACACTGATCATCTGAATTTAATACATAACATCTCCCTCTTGTGAGTAATTCACACTCCTGTTGCAAGCTGACGGGCACATGGAAAGTCAGACAAAATGCACAAATAGCAAAATTGGGCATTTTCCAATATGACGGCTATCCGGTCCTTAGATAACAGAATGAGATACATATTGTATCAATCACATGTATGACTAATAAGTCTTTTTACTAAACAGAACTAGCAACACTTTTTACCAGACCGAAAAGGCAATTTGTTACTTTTTTTGCTATAAAATATGTATTGTAGCAGGTTCCTGGATCTAGTTTACTGTGCAAATTCTCCCAACTATAAACTAAGCCCACACACCCACATTTCGATATATGTTACAGATGTTCGTCTAACACAATTCACAGATGTGTTGTTTTTCTCCCAGTGTCAGCTGGTATGAGCAGCAGAATGCATTGGGGTTTAAGTAAAGCACTTGCATGTGGTCTGAATGTTTATCAAAAACAGTGAAAGAAAAAATAATCATCACATTGGCCTTATCTATGTATACATAAGACAATTTACATCTGCATGCGTGAGTGTTCCAAATTAAACTGGAAGAGAATTGTGATGCAAACTTCAGAAACATGTGGCTCCATTTCAATAGGTTGATAATGGAGGCTGAGAGTTGTAATTGACACAGCTTGCTGTTCCCCCGCATACAGGTCTAGATATGTTTATAAAATTAGACAAGAGGAAGCAGGTTACCTCCAGACCTCTGGATTCTTTCTGTGCATTACTTCTAGCAATGTCACTTGCTCTGTCTTCATTTCACGTTGTGTAATTCTTTTTAGGGTTACATACAAACAGACTTTTTATGGAGTAAATCTGAATTTCTCTGATATGCATGCAATTTACTTCATTTACTTCAAAAAATAACACTTTTCTAGAACAGTGGTTCTCTACCTTTTTTTGGTGAGTACCAGTTATACACTATGGGCCTGATCCAGACATAAGTGCTTGATACGTTTCATCACGTAGCCTATTTATGCTAGCGCGTTTACTATGCACTCCCCTCGCTCGTACGTACATGGTCGTTTTACGCTTCCCAAACCCTACCTTAACTTTTCAAAGCATAAGTACTGACATACGTAATGGATTCAAGCACGTAACGGCCTAACCCTGCCCACACTGTACGATTTAAATGTCTCCCTCCGCCTACAAAGCGCAACTACGGTTGTCGTATGGATGACACGCCCCTTTGTTCGTAATTACGCTGATGGTACGTACGTTAAGAGTTACGTGGCGTAACAATAAATACACATAGGAGATTTTACGTCAGCAGCTAGCGAAAAAACACTAGTGTATTTAGGTCTTGATCTACCCCTATGGAGTTATGTCAAGTAACACTTTGCAGATTATGTAGACATATAGGGCCTGATCCAGACCTATGCCAATGCGCTGTGCTTACTAAAGCACAGCGTATCGGCGTTCACTTTTCCCGACACTCCCCCTGTGCGGTCGTATGGCCCCTTCCTTACGCCAGCTGAAGGCCGTCCCCTGCAGCGCCCCTACGGCGCTGCTACGGACGCCCGATCCACGATCGGGCGGTGGC
>WWET01000269.1:558192-573026 GCA_011038615.1 Limnodynastes dumerilii | reverse complement strand
GGGCTGTGGATCCAGTCTATTATGCTTAAAATATACAAATGGTTCTTGTGATGAGGCAAGTGCACTTATTGTATGTACAGTTGTTACGTGCTACTACGGTAGTCGCAGTAGCATGATCTCTTTCTCCCATGGCTGCTCAAGCAGTTCATGGCTGTTGCTAGGCAGCCAGGATGCTGTTCTCACAGGAAGCTGGATGACAACAATCATGGCTACTGTTAAGCAGTCACGTTGCTGTGCAAACAGCACAGTCAGAGTTTCTACTGCAGGTGCTTGTGTAAATAATAGGTCCCAGCTGGTGTCTAATAGCCAGGACACAGACAAACGAAAGCTGGGAGGTTTACCTGCCTTTCCAGCTCTAAATGGCCGTTGTGTGTTTAAAAATCCAGCAGAGAGATTGCTCCCTTGCTGAAGATATTGTTTGATCTAGCCATTTTTTACTTGGATTTAGCGCAATGAAGTCTTGTCTTGTTTATGCTCTTGACCTGCTGTTCATTTGCCTTGCAAACACTAGCCTCTTGTTTGTCTCTTGCATTTGTGGTGATTTTTGTTTGATCTTGAACTGTCATTTATGCATCCTCTGTGTGCTCTTATTTTCTGGCTCCCTGATTTCCTGGACCGTGTATTCTTTTTTTTTTAATATACTTTTTATTGAGAAGGGTAACAGTTTGCAAAGCAACACCACATGTACAGAAGAAGAAACATTCCATAACATACAATGCTGTGTGACATCATGGGAATATAAAAGATAGAGACACAGGTCACTGCACACCCTTCAATTTTGTTTTTGTAGTGATCAAAAATAAGAACAAGAAGAGGACGGGTGGCCAACCGTCAAGTAGGAGAAAAATAAAGGAAAGGGACAGGTAAAAGGTGGAAGGGATGAATAAAGGAAGAAATCATGAGAAGTAGAAAGATCTCCATATCTGGTTTAAAAAAAACTGGAAGAGGAGTTCTGAAGTGCGAAGCCCACGGTTCCCAGACCCTGCAAAAGGATTTTGTAGAATTATGTATTATACAGGTCATGAATTCCATTTTAAATACATACCACGTCTTGTCCAAAACCGCTCGCAATGATGGTGCAGCAGACTGCCGCCAATTTGATGCAATCAAACATGTAGTCGCGGAAGCCACACGTTGAATAAGCTTATTTTGACTTTTAGTGGCGTTGGGAACCCCTAAGGGGAGAAGAAAGTAATGGGGGAGGAAAGGGATGTCCACTTGTAATATTAGGGACAAAAATGTATGTACTTCAGTCCATAACATCCTTATTTTGGGGCATTGCCACCAAATGTGTATATATGTACCCTGGTCGGAGCAGCCCCTCCAACACGAAGCATCTCCCGTAGTTGAAAATTTAGCCAGTTTAGATGGAACCAAGTGCCAGCGAAACAGAACTTTGTATCTGCTTTCTTTTATACGCACACACAAAGAGGTAGATGCAATAGTTTCCCTTATTTTCTCCCAGTCCTCCGATTCCAGGGGGCTCCCCAAATCTCTGTTCCATGCTCTCTCATAAGTTTCAGTATCATCTGAAGTACAAGGGGCCAACAAAAGGTATAATTCCGATATTAAACCCTTAAAGGAGAAGTGTCTCCGTTACAGGTTTTCAAAATCGGTAAGGGGCCTACTTTCCAGTGTGGGTTTCACTGATGCATAAAAATGTCTCAACTGCAAGTATTGGTAAAAATTCTTGTTTGGAATGGAAAGAGCATCACTAAGCTCAGAGAAGGGCGGAAATACCCCACCAGAAACCAAATCATTTAGATAATGAACCCCCCCCCCTCGCCCATACAGCAAAAGCGCAGGGGTTGCATCCTGGAAGAAAGTCAGGGTTATTACACAGAGGGATAAGTGGACCCGGTGAGCTAGACAAATTATAGCGATGTTTCGTCTCCGGCACAGATTTTCAAAATCGGTAAGGGGTCTACTCTCCAGTGTGGGTTTCACTGATGCATAAAAATGTCTCAACTGTAGATATTGGTAAAAATTCTTATTTGGAATGGAAAAAGCCTCCCCAAGCTCAGAGAAGGGTGGAAATACCCCACCAGAAACAAAATCATTTAGATAATGAACTCCCCCCCTCGCCCAGACAGCGAAAGCGCAGGGGTTGCATCCTGGAAGAAAGTCGGGATTATTGTACAGAGGGATAAGAGGACCCGGAGAGCTGGAAAAATAATAGCGATGTTTGACACTATCCCAAAGGCCCAAATAGTGGTTAATAACTGGATGGGAGGAGACAGTGAAAGGGCGTTTAGATCTATGTTGCCATAATAGAGACGCCATAGAGGAAACATCAAGAAAGCCTGCATCAATCACAGGCCACACACGAGTAGCCGTCGCAGGGAACCAAAGAATACATTGAGCCAAGTGAGCAGCAAAGTAATAACGTCTAAAATCAGGCAGACCAAGACCCCCAGCCCTCGTAGATCTATGCATTATCTTAAGACGCAAACGTTGGCGTCGACCTCTCCAAACAAATCTAGTGACATGGAATTGTAGGGATTCAAAAACATGCGGGGGAACCCGAACAGGAAAAGCCTGGAACAGATAAGGCAGCCTGGGGAGTATGTTCATCTTAATTGACGTGACCCGCCCTATCCAAGATATGATCAACGAGTTCCAACGATCCAAATCGGCATTAATCTGAGAGAGGAGCAGAGGATAATTTGCTTGGTATAACTGGCTATATGTTTTGGTTAACTGAATCCCAAGGTACTTAATTTTTTCCCTGTATTGTTAATACTTCTGTTATACCCATATATGTGTATTACTAATCTGATATCTGTTTATCCTCCTGTGACCTGCTTTTCTACCAGCCCTGTTCTCCCATTACCTGCCCAAGTCCTCTAATGGAATCTGTTTCTGTGTTTTGGACACAATCCCAGTTTGGGTTCCAGGTGTTGGTCCTGTCTCGTTGTATCCAGTTCCTGTCTGCTCTAAGATCAGTTTCCCTTCATCTTCATCTGCTACTGGTTCTTGCCTGTATTGGTGATAAGTTTAAGGCTAGTCTCTCATATCATCCTTTTGTGTGATATCCAGTCCTGTTGTGATGCCTACCTCCGAAACCCTCCTTGCTACTCTGGGAGCCGCCACCAGGGATTGTGACCTGCTGGATGCCTGCAACATGAGCCTATCCCCACATATCCCTAGCATTATGGGCCCCAGTTAGACTCTACACCCTTGTGTGTGGTTATCCTAGGTATTAGTGAAGTGTGCAGGCGTGAATCAGCACCAACATTGGGACTTGCACTTGTCAGTAAAAAAGAGCTCTTGCATCTCAACTTCTTTTGCATAGATGTGTACTAAACTTAAGTGTTTGATGCAAACAGAGTTATTTAAGTCCAGTTTCCCCCTCCTTCAAATTATGTTATATAGTACATGAGTAGATATCACAAACATATCAGTTTATTTGGCATGAATAAGGAGTTGATGTAAAACAATTTCTCTGGAATCCACACTGCGGATGGGAATGTGTGAAACCCTTGCAAGCATTGTTATGATAAAGTACAGTTCCCTATTTCATCTGAATTCCTTATGACACAGCCAGTAAATGAGATGAAAGGGGATCTAAGTAAACCTGGAAAATGTCCACAATAATTTGATGCTAACAAACAGACGTTCACACATTTGGGCCACAGGAGTCAAGGGTCACTAGAAATGATAACACGTATAGTACTAATCTAAAACAAAGTTAAAAGAATGCCTAAGGGTCAAATATTTGATAATTTAGGGGAAAAAAATTGAGGATATGAAACTAAATGTATCCAACATTGAGAATAGGAAGTTAAACACAATTAACTATATAGGCCTTTACATTTACATAGGTGTTTCTAAAAGTATGCTGTGTGTTTATTATATAAACAGTTTTTTTTAACATAGTGACAGCATATAATGTTTACTTTAATCTCAGAAGTTGTAGTGAATTATTCTGTATAATACACAAGTTTTCTTAGAGAACCATTAAGAGATAATGAAGGGCTGTATGCGCCTTCCAGATGTTATGTTAGTTTTAATGTAACATCTGATGTAATGTAACGCTGATCCGCAAGTGTGACTTAAGACTGTCTTATGGCATTGTAAGTCACACTTGTTACACAAGAGAGAGGGGAATGACAGGGGAGCTCACTTCCCTCTCTTGTGTGGACGGACAGAACCCTGCACGTACGGAATATCCTAAGAGTGTAAATTTACATTGCTCTGCTCATCTGTAACATCTACTCTAGAAAACAAATCCCTGGCTTTGTTCTAGGAGGGGCTTTTGCCTTCATGCCCCCTTAACCTTAGTACAAACTTATCCAATTCCTATCCAAGCTGTCCTCCGACTGTCCAGTTGGTCCGACACTGATGACATTCAACCCTTGTTATCTGGTTGGGTCATATTATTTTAAACCTGCTTAAAAATCAGAAGACCAGACTGCCAATCATTTCACCAATTCACACAAGGTAGGGGGGGTGCCTGGTGGAGTGTATAGAAGGTACGCATGTGAAAATACGCTACGCTAGTAAATGGATTGCAAGCAGAGTTCTGGATCTACCCCATTGTTATAAAAAAAAGACTATGATAATTAACCCTTTGCTATAGCCATCACTATATTACAATGTGTGTGGGAATTGGGAAGAGGGGGTATGTACAAACCTTTGTTTACATATTTTTTTTAAGTGTAGGTCACCACAATGAAGGACTGATTTTTTTTTTTTACTTTTATTTAAAAAAAGAAAAGTCTAAACAAGACATAGAAAAAGTCTAAACAAGAATGAATGAATGAATGAACTACACCATGATATGTGATTTGCAATGTGCAGATAATGGGATTGTTGTAAGATGAACTGTACTTATACATTAAAATTTTACATGTACAATGCACCCCTGAATCCTACCACCATCATCTAAAATGTACATAACAAGCAGAGTTTAATGGATCTTGAGAATCCTGTGCCAGTCACCACCAAATGATGGCTGGTCTACTGGTGCTACCAGCTCTAGAAAATGTAGTCCACAAGTTAAAGAAACAAAGAGCACGGTCTGACACTAAAACTCTGTCTGCCTAAGATATGAAAAGCTGCTGTATAATACTATAACAGAAAAATCACGTCAGCCAGACCTAGTCTGTTCAGCACAAGGTTTAATTACCTTATGGAATCAAACCCACAAAACAGAAATGCTGGATGTGGAGCATGTTATAAATCTGTAGAAAGATTAATGTCTAATAACCACTAACACATTTCACCCCTTAATTTGAGGAGGGGATAAGAGAGGTGAATTATGTGTTTAAGAAATATATATATATATATATATATATATATATATATATATACAAAACTGTAAATCCACCTAGAAAGGACTAGCACGCCCTTTCGAAGTTATCTCACTAAGCACAGATTTGAAGTCCGTGCGTAATGAATTTCCATGTCGAAATTCTACATAGCTTGTGTAAAAAAAGTTACTAGGCATGCACAGTTTATCCGATCCTAAAAATACGCACGGAAAAAGTAGCAAAATCATAAGCGTGAATATGGTCCATTACCATAAAAAAAATGTAAGTTCACAAGCATAAGAACTCTAATAATAAAAACATAGTTTTTAAAATGTCTCAATAATGAAACACAAAAATTTATGACTTTATGAACCCTTACGTGTAACATAATTCCTAATAGACCAGTCTGCACATCTCCAGATGGAACACATACCCCCACTTGCTCACTGAAGTACACCTTGTGACTTTTATCTTTTCCCAAAAGTTAAATCACTGCTTAAAGGGACACATTTTGAGTCAGTTGATGCTGTAAAGAAGAAAACGACAGATATGTTGAAACAACTGACAGAAATTGATTTGCTCCATGCCTTCGACCAGTGGAAAACAAGACTACAGCAATGTATTAGTGCAAATGGGGAGTATATTGAAGGGGACAAGCATTACATTTGCAATACCAATAAATAAAAGTGAGTTATTTTTATCAGTCTCATTATTTAATAGACATACCTTGTGTATATATATATATATATATATATATATATACATACATACATACACACACACACACACGAGTAATCCATTTCTAAAGACCAAGGTTGCTTTTTGACTTCATGAAGCAACAAATCTTTTGGTATATTCATTATAGTGGTCATTGAAATGTCAGTTAGCTGATTAAGGGGATTTAAATTCTCTCCTATCTGCTGATGCCTGTACAATATAATTCACATCTTCCACCAGTTGTTTAGTCAGGATCCTACTCATCAGTCTCACATGTACACATTCCAGACAATAAATAATAGCCTACTGTTCACAGTTTATTATGTATAATTTCAGCATTAAAATTACAAAATCAAGATCTAAATTGATCATGTAAATGGAAAGCAATAGTGTAGTAAAACTAATTTCCAGTAATATAACAACATTGACAGGCAACCTTCTTAATTCACAGGTCAAAGGATAGCAAATGACTATAAAGAAAGTAGAGTAAATGTTCAGTCAATATATTCACAATCACATAAACTGTGTGTGAAAACAGGCTTTTTTGTGGGAAAAAGACAAAACTAACATTAGAATCTAACCAAAGAGTGTGTGTATGTGCATGTGTACACTGCTCGTGGTCAGCATAACATGACTTTCAGTGTATTGATGATTTCCATAAGCTTGACACCCAGTATTTCAGTCACAGCACTGCTGATCCCACACACTTTCACCAGAAGTCATTCTAAGCACTGAAATTCACCCAACCAGACATTCCAAATCAGTACATGTGTAATAGGATTCCCAAGCAAGAGGTGCAAAGAGATCCTTAATCACAGGGTCTTGATATCCCCCATTCTGTGTCATCCAGTTGTAACTGTGACCCAATGGCATTACAGACCTTCTGTGTGAATGTGCTGAAGTGTAATTCCTCTTAGGTCAGAATGGGTCACAATGCATTTCAATCGGGTGGTACTGATGTGTGTGTATGCGCAGAATGTAAAAGCGGAAGTGATCTACTCTCTGGATCTGGTCCCTAATGAATTTGGAGTATAAAACTAGCTCCATATACACCCTAACCACAAAATCAACACAGGACCTTCTGTAAACGTTGTATAGATTTCTGACCTCTCCCAGAAAGCACACACTTTAGCAAATCAATCTCCATTCACTGCACACACAACAGATTCTCTGGCTTTCTAATTGTTCTTCCAATTTTCACATGGATTCCACAGTTCTGAGTTCTGCTGCTTCCTCCCAAGGTTGGAAATCTTGATTGTAAGTTAATCGGTTTCTGACTAAACTAACCCTAGTGTGTATCTGTTTGCATGCATGTAGTGAGGAAATTAAATTGTAAGCTCCACTGGTGCAGGGCTTGTTGTGCCTGAATAAACATGACAATACTGTGATGTATGTTTGTGCTATGCAAATAAAAGGATAATGGCAACCTCTTGAAACACCTACAACACTGAAATGTAAGCTCAGCAAGTCAGAATGGTCTTATTCCATAATTAAATAGACTTAAAAATATCTAGGCTACATGCTGTATTAACAGTTTGTAGTCAATTCACTTAAGGTTCAATTACCCAGAGTTGAAAAGGGGCATTTTCACGATCAATGTCAATCATTGTTTAAAAATAGAGCAGTAACAAAAAGGATAATATGTACCATAGGAAACATTTGAAATGCAGTGGTTTAAGTAAAATGGTGCTGCTCTGAGGCTCGCAGTAGGTCCCTGCTTCTCTCCTATAAGTACAAGGAAGAGCCTTAAAGTTCAGAAGTAGCCTCCACTCTTTGCTTTGGGGATCGGACAATGCCAAGCTCTTCCACTGTCTGCCCATTCCAGGGTTATACATGTCTACTTTCCCCTCATCTTCCATACCAGGGGCCGGATTCACACCTAAGAAGCAGTCGCAGTCGGGTAGCGGCAATGTCCGTGCGGACATTGCACGGATAGTTAAGGTAGCCCTATGGCACTCGTAAGTGCCATAAGGTACCTAAAAAGGGGGTGGGATAGGGGCAGGACGGGTGAATTAAGTGCATGTCTGTCTGCACCTAACTCACACCGGATCTGTGAATCCAGTCCCAGGTTACTCGTTCTTAATTGAGACATGCAGCTACTTACATTAGAAGTCAGAGGATATCCCTGACACTGAGCTTGCTATGATTTAGTGGCAAGCACACCCAAAATGCATCTTAACTTCACAAAAGGATCTTGACTGCAAAGACCACTAATACCATACCAATCTTTTGGTTGATTAAAAAATGTAAGCAATGGATAAATTTTTATTTTTTTCAGCATCAAATTAACATGTAATCCCAACAATTATTGTATGCTAGATATATAACAATGAGTTTGCAACAAAGCTCAGGCACAGGTTGAAAGCACAAAACCAGTAGGCTAAACCACAGACAGCTG
This sequence comes from Limnodynastes dumerilii, assembly GCA_011038615.1. Lineage (NCBI taxonomy): Eukaryota > Metazoa > Chordata > Amphibia > Anura > Limnodynastidae > Limnodynastes > Limnodynastes dumerilii. The sequence continues at coordinate 564,656 of WWET01000269.1, read as the reverse complement.
TTTTGACCCTAATGGATATCATGAGTGTGCATCTAGTTTCTGTCCCTGTAGAATGGAATGACATTTTTAGCAGACATTACTTGAATTGTTTTAATTAAACTCATGAATCAGGAAAGCAAATAAAACATTACTACACTTAAAAGTACAATTCAGAAAATATGATCAAGATTGAAAGCAGTCGGAAATGGCTTTGGTTAGTAACAAACGGCCAAAATGTATTATGAAACCTTACATTTCATTCCATCATCTAAGGAAAACATCTCCAGAAACTAGAAATATTGTGGCAATCATGCAGACCTAAATAAACAACTGTTTCCTCTACATTATTGGCAGCATTGTTTCTGAAAGGGGTAGGGATGAAAGCAGAAAGTTTAGCAGGTCAGATGACATTGCCATTTTAAAAAATATTGTTTATACAAGTAAGCCGATGGAGGAATACCATTAGCCTTTCTATTCTGTGGAAACCTTGTATTCATTTACTATGCATAACAGCATTAAATTACATCAAGACAACACACAAATCACAGTTGATGGAATGGTCATTAACCCAATTGACACAGCGCGATGCCTTGGGGTAATATTTGATGCCTCACTCTTCTATTCCAATCACATTCATGTTCTAGCTAAACATGTAATTTCCTCCTGCATGAAAGTGTGAAAAACATAATCTGTCCTTACTTTGTCAAGCTAAAATAAAGTTTCATGATGGTTGGATTATTGAAATACACACAGTTAAGAATTATTGATACTGTTCATCTTAAAGAGTATTCAAGCTATGATACGAAAAAGACTTTTGGTAATACTGATACATTCCAAATGAAATATTTACAGATATATAAATGAGTTTTCTTCCTACTTCTACATATTAAGCTACCTACACACTTTACAATAATCAGATTTTAAGCATGATGTATGGCATGGGCCGATTTGTTGGTACACTGGTACATTTTCAGATCGTTCAGGATTCCTGAAAGCTCTAACAGCTACTTGGCCCATCACGTATAAGGAACAGTGAAGTATTTAATTATTATTATGTTCTCAACATTCTTTAGAATTTGAGTATTGTGAGTTTGATGCAAATTTTAGTGTGTAATGCAACCATACCACCAAACAAAAGATTCTACTAAATCCACTAGTGCTGGGATGCAAAATCCAGGCATTCGTGTATTTAGTTTGTAACCGCTCCATTTTGTATAGATAGACAAGGACATAAACCTAGAAGGATTGATAATACCAAAAACTGACCAAGAGGTAAGGCCACTTTCACCTGTCAGGAGTGTCATATGTAAACATGCACAGTAGGGAAAAGCTGCCGCAATCCAACTGAAACGCACAAAAGTGATATGTTCCATGTTTGCTTCAAACCATATTCTGTTGTCAGTAATTGGTGAATGTTAATTTTTTTTATTGTAATTCAACCTTACATATCTTACAATTACTTATGTACCAAATCCCTGGTCCTCTCCATTACTATTTTCCACCTTGATCACTTGCTAGCCTTTTCCTCATCAACCCCTCATCTTTACTATCCATCCTGTTGACTGCAACTAATCTTCATATCCATCCAGTCCTCCTCTGATGTACCACTCTGTAATCCCTATTACTATCAGAATTCAATGGAACCTGTTCAACATCAACTACAAAGCTGTCTGGCTTTGTCACAAGATAGACCCCCAGCTCAACCACTCTCTGACCTATGCCTTCTCCTGTCACTATCATCTTCTAACCTCCTCAATTTTACCACCAAACTATGCCCAAATTTAAAGGTCTTCAAACACTTTTTTAAAAACTACCTCATCACACTAATCTACCATATTAGATTCTAGATTCACCTGTGTCCCATTTTGCCAAAGTAGCACTAGTTTTGTGATTTTAAAGGAAATATCATCTTTCAACTTTTATATTTAAACTTAACAAATAAGAAGAGCAATTTATAGCATACGGTATTGGAAACTAATTTTTGGCATTTTTCAAGCTGTTTTGTTTGCAATTCGTGGTTTAACAAAAACGTATTAAACTTCATCATGCTGACCTCAGTGGCGTGTGTGATTTGTATTTTCTCTGCCTGTTTCCCCCATGTTACTCAAGCCTGTTTCCTGCAGTCAGTACATTTTCTAGTCAGCTTATGGGTGTCTCTGGTTGCGGAAAATGATGAGAAAGGAATCCGTAAATAGCTGGTAAACGGAGACAACATTACCAGTTACAGTGTTGGTCTCTGGCGTTTTACCAGCTCCTTCTCTGTGCGTTTGCCTTTTGCATTTGGATCTCCTGTCTATTCATGTTTGTTCTTGTGCTCTAAACGGAGTGTAACAGCATTTTTGTTTAGCGGGTCACTCCATCCCACGTCTTCCCTAAAGCATGCTTCCTGGCTGAAGTGTTCTGGCTGTTGCCTAGCAGTCAGAATGCTTTGACTGAGGTAAAGGTGGTGTGGTTATCAGCCAATAAGGCTGCGGGACTCCCTATTTATAGCTGTTGGCTGGAGCTCACGTCGCCGGTCATAGTATCTAGTTTGTCTAGTGGTACCTGCTTATGTTTCTGTCGGTCGTGCTTTGTGTACTACACAGGCAAACTACACCCGTGTCAGACCAAAGGATAAGGATAGAGTGGGATTGTCGAAGGGGATGTTATAGTTGCCTAGAATACCCAAGGTGGAGTCAGAGGAAAGGATATTGGGATCCAAGTCGCAAAGTCATTGAGAAATTAAAGGGAGGCACTACGATGATGGTAGATATCAGAAATACGGAGATAGATTGTAAGAGACATATGTAGAGGAGAAGAAAGCAAGGGAGGGCTCAGGAGGGTTGACACAGATGGCCGAGGAGAGAAGGATGCCCACACCACCGCCAGTGCATAGTCATTGCCTTCCTTCTGTTCTGCTTCCTTCTCTCCCTATGGATTGTGCCCAAAACCATTTACTCTGTACTCCAGAGAATGGTCAAAAATAAAAAGTAGAGGTTATAAACTTCTTCCTATAAAAACCGAGAATGTGCCATAATTGACCTCTACATCCTCTCCTGTTATTAAGTTATTCCCATGGCAAAAGTTTGTTGCAGATGTGATTGGGCAACACTGATTTCTGCTACATATGCTTCTGATCACCTGCTTTTCATTCTTAATGAACCACCCAGGGTTTAAATAATTATGTATTGCTAACGAAGTATCAATGTTCAGATTGTAACTGTAGTGCTATTTTATGCATATTGCTCCCCCTCCCACTTCTGTTTTTTTGACACTACTATTTTACTGTTTCCTATTCCAACAAGATATATCCCTGCAGAGCAAGATGGGCTACACATCTTGCTTTTGTTATAAAGAGGATGGAAGCCAATACAGCATACAGAATTCCATAATTTCATTTAATTATCTAGCAAGTGCATTTCCTGTATTGGGCTATGTCCAGGTCCCTTTTTAATATTATTATTTTTATTTATTTATTTAGTTGTACTTAATTTCATACTAGTAATAAAACATTGTATTATAAGGTTGAACAACAAGCAAATACCTGATGAGTGAGGACATATCAGGGTTAAAAATCCTCAAGACTAGGCAAATACAGGCTGAAACATTGTTAATAGACATTTGCAACACTAAAGTTTATGTTATATCTCTAATGACAAATTAGCAAAGAGTAAACAAACTTAAATACTGTAGTAGTAAACAATTACAGAAAATTGTGATTATTATATTCTGTAGCAATATAATTCTCTCTGAGAGAGTAGAAAAAAAAAGTATAACCTCTTTTTAGGAACTATACTGGTGTACAGACTTCCATCGTACCAGTTATGTTGGACAAGAAATGTTATTATATTTATTAGTATTATCATTTATTTTTAGGGCACCACACGGTATCTGCAGCGCTGTACAAAAGCAATAGTTACATATACACATAATTAACAGAATACAAGTACAATACAAAAATCAAGTACAGTACAAAGATAGCAGAACAATATGTATGGAAAATAAAGATGCAGGATATGTGAGTAGGAGCAGATAAATAAGAAGAGAGACAGACAGTAGAGAGAAAGCTGGGAATAGGGATGGCCCGGGAGAAGTTTTAATGTGGGAGTGAGAGGTAGTTATCAGGTTGGAGTTGAGGAGGGAGTGGCAGGAGTGTGGATAGAGATAAGAGAGTAGAGCTAGGGGAGCGGTGGAGAAGGAGAGAACCTTGTAAGTTGTGGTGAGGAGATCAAAGAGAATTCTGAAAGGGACAGGAAGCCAGTGTAGAGAAAAATAGAGAGGGAAGGTGGAGGTAGGGCTTTTGGAGAGGAAGATGATTCTGGCTGAGGCATTAAGTATTGATTGTAGGGGGATGAGATGGACCAGAATGAGGCCAGAGAGAAAAATGTTGCAGTAGTTGAGACGGAAGATTACGAAAGAATGAACAAGCGATTTAGTGGCATCTGCGGTTAAGAAGGGTCTTATGCAAGCTATATTACGGAGGTGAAAGAGGCAGGACAGTGAGAGGGCATGGATGTGAGGGGGGTAAAGGAAAGTTTAAAGATAACAATTGCTTGCTGCCATCTCATCTCTCTGGCTCCTAAATACCTATTAAGTTTAAAGGCTCTTACTACACAAAGGGAAACAATAATAAAATTTTCTAAATTAGTTTACATCTAATAAAATTAGTTTACATTTTAATAAAACCAACGTTTACATCTGAATATATATAAATAGACTAAACATGTTAAAATATTAAGATTAAATTAAATCCTAAATAAAAATAAATAAATGTTAAAGGTCATTCCATAGTAACTCACGTTACAAGAGTATGCATGGCTATCAACAGCAAAATAAATGTATGTGAAATTAATTTTATTTTATGAGAAAATAATAAAACAGGCCATGCTTTCAAAACTGTATACAAGAATTGCAATTTTTCTTTTTTTTACCTAACCAAAAAACTCTAATTTCATTTCTGGTAACTCACATTACGCATGTGTACCGGCAAGCGTATGTAACTATGTTATGTACGCCGGCCAGTACGTTAAAGGGGCCAGCTATCACTTTACGATTGCTGTATCTCCGCCATATAGGCATGTTAATTAGGTGTCTGGGCGGGGGAAGCCCCGTTACAACTACGTCTTCGGTCGTAAGGACGCAGACATAGTGGAAAAATTTAAGGTAGGAATCTGGACAGGTAAGTGTTCAGATTTACTACCTTGAGTGAAGAGTGCAGGGGGCATGCACTCCCCAATACGCAATCGTACGGAGGGACCCTCGCACGCATTTAATGCTTGTGTGGGTCTGGATCTACCCACAAGTTTTTATGACTTTTGTCTTATTTCCTTGTGCTCCAAAAGTTTTATTCATAACCTATGGGAGTATAAAAACATTTAAATGTGTAACTAAGTTTCTGTTATTTTATAAATGTCACAATTCGTGGCAAACGCCGCGCTACTTACCATGTCAGAATGCTTCTGATTCCTGTGTCGCTCCGGTCCCGCTGTCCTCAGTCTGGGGTCCACGGGGCTTCTGTCAACCAATCTCCATCGGTGTCCTCGCCTCTCCTGGGCGCCGCTATCTTGGATTCTACACGACTCCCCTCTGCCAATCCAGAAGCAGGCCAGGGAAGCACATGATGCGGTGGCCCAATCAGCATGAAGAGCGGGGTATTTAAACCCCAGGCACTGACCCTTCAGTGCCAGAACTTCGTTTCACTAGGAGCCTGGTTCCTGAGTCTCTATCCTGCCTGAAGCCTCAGACTCTACCTGCCTGAGTCTCTGCATCTACCTGAGTGTCTACCTGCCTGAGTCTCTGCATCAACCTGAGTCTCTGCATCTAACTGTCTCTCACTACAGTCTGCCTGAGTCTCAATACATCCTGCCTGAGTCTCTGCATCTACCTGAATCACTACAGTCTGCCTGAGTCTCACTACAATCTGCCTGAGTCTCATTACAGTCTGCCTGAGTCTCAATACATCCTGCCTGAGTCTCAATCAACCTCTGCAGTCCCACCTGCTCCAATCCAATTAACCCTTGCAGTTCCTACTGCTTCAACTTTGATGGTTAACCCCTGCAGTTCCACCTGCTCCAATTCTATTGACTTTTGCAGTCCTTACTGCTTCCATTCAATTAACCTCTGCAGTCCCTACTGCTTCAAGTCAAGTCCTCAATCCAAGTCTGTGCACGCCAGTCCGGGGCAACCCAGAACACCAGTCCGGCGTAAGTCCTCTTTTCAGTCCGGCCTGAAATGTCCTAACCCTTGCACCCTCCTGTCGTCCAGTATTCGGTCCAGACCAATCTGAGAACGTGATAATAAAAAACTTTAAAAAAAAGAAACACTAGGTAACTCACATTACAGTATGTTATAACTCACATAACATAACCACATGCTCTCTTTGCGGCATGTTACCTCGAATGGCGGCCGTCCGAACACATATATATTTTGAAGAATTTTAACTTAATTCAAGATAGGCATGGGTCGGCCAAGTCTGGAGGCAATACGATGAGTGCTTCCGGAAGAAA
>WWET01000269.1:535154-547549 GCA_011038615.1 Limnodynastes dumerilii | reverse complement strand
CCCCCCCCCCCCCCCCATCGTGTCTCACCTCGTTCCTGTAATTCCTCCAATCTAAATCACATCACTCATATTCCCTCTCATCCGTTCTGCACTCTGTGGAATGCCAGATCAATCTGCAACAAGCTACCTGCCATCATTTTCATCTCCAACTCCTTCAACCTTCTCACTATTACTGAAACCTGTCTCTCCACCTCTGCCACTGCTGCTTCTGTTGCCTTCTCCTATGTTGGCCTCTCCTTCTCCAACACATCTAGGCCAGGCGAACGCCCTGGTGGTGGTGTGGGCATCCTCCTCTCCCCTTCCTGCACCTTCAGTGTCATACCCCCTGGGCCCTCTCTCTCTCTCTCCCTCCTCCTTTGAAATCTACTGTATACGCCTCTACCACCCATTCATCTCCCCGTTGCTGTTGTCCCCACCTCCAAATTCATTGATAACCCATTTTTTGTATTCTGAACTCCCCTCCCATATCCTAGGTGACTTCAACATCCCCTTTGAGAACATTTTAGACCCCAGCACTTTATAACGTCTATCCCTGTCCTCCTCCCTTGATCTATCACATTGGACTTCCGCAACCACCCACAACCTGGGACACTCCCTTGACCTTGTTTTCTCATGCTCATGCTCCCTGTCCAACTTCTCCATCTCTCCCGTCCCCCTCTATGATCATCATCTTATCTCCTCCTCCCCCATCACCCAAATATATTCTTTCCTGAAAGAACCTCAGTTCCCTTGACATTGCGGCTTTCACCTCCTCCCTTGATCACCTCCTCACACCCATGTGCACCATGTCCTGCCCTAACCTAGCTATCTCTCTCTACAACAATGCCCTCTCCTCCACCCTTGATGCTGCCTGTCCTCCCTCCTTTGTCTGTTTTCCCCGTCCCAACCCTGGCACTCCCCGCTCACTCAGACCCTAAACAAATGCTACCGTACTGTGGAGCGCCAAGTGTCTAGAGGAAGTCTCGTTCCCTTGCAGACCTTCAAGTTCATACTCTCCTATTTAGCTCTGCCCTCGTCTTTGCCAAGCCACCTCTTTGCCAGCTTTAACTCTCATCTCCCCCCCTCCTCCCCTCCCTCTTTCCATTTTTGCTTCTGACTTTGCCACCTTCTTCACTTTAAAGATTGACTCCATCAGGAGCACCATCTCCTCTACCATCAACTATCCTCCATCTCCTCCCTAACCACCCACCAATGTCTACCTTCATCCCTACCTCAGCTAAAGAAATCCATTTACTTCTTTTGTCATCCCCTCCATCAACGTGCCCACTTGATCCTATCCCCTCACTGCACATTTGTTTTTGTTTACATTCTACCTGTCACGATTTTCTTAGTTCAGCAGCTCCTGATTTTCTCCCTCTGCTGCAGGCTTACCTCTCAGGTGCTGCTGATTGCCTTGCCTGATTCCCTCTCCACCTGGCCTATTTAAGTCTCTCTCAGACAGCACTTTGCTGTCAGAGCAATAGCTATCCTATCTGCTGATTTGTGTCAGTGAGTCCTTTAATGTGCTCTGACTCCCTGGTTCCTGCTTGTATATCACCATCTGGTTCCTGGATCTCTCAGAGTCCTGCTCTTGTTCCTGTATCTCTGGTTCCAGCTAGCTCCAGCCTTATTATCGTACCAGCCTATGTAGCAGTGTCTCCACTACCTGCAACTACTAACTCGGCTGTGCTTGGATCTCGCCTCACCGTCCCAGAGTCTGTGTGCTTCTCCAGAGGGCCGCAACCTGCCCCTTGTCTGCAGCCAAGAACATCCCCACCATCAGGGGCTCTGGTGAATACCTGGCTTGAGGTTAGACTCTGCACCTCTTGTTCCAGCGTGGAACGTTTCTGGACCGGCGTTGAGCTCGGTGACTGACAGTATGCGCTGCCCGCACATCATGAGTCATCATGTCGGCTGCGGGTAACTCTCTGTCTGCTGAAACCATGGCAAAATTAGCTATGCCCACCAAGCCTCTGGAAGAGCCGTTGGTCCTATCTGCTATTGACGGTAGTCAGATTGGTTCAACTCCATTTCAATCTAGCACAGGCTCCATTCAGCTTCAAGTTGGGGCACTTCATTCAGAGACAATCTCCTTTTTAGTGCTGCCTTCAGCAATCCATTCAGTAGTCCTGGGGTTACCCTGGCTGAGATTGGATTCTCCCACCATTGACTGGGATAGTTGGCAAAATTTATCCTGGGGTGGCAATTGTCATAAGTCCTGTCTATGTTGAGTAACTCCTGTGTCTGTGGTTCCAGTGGCTGCTGCCAACCCTGAAACTGCCACCCACAACAGCCTCACCAATCCAGAATCCTATGCTCAGGACAGTCCTTCCAGTCCAGGGAGCATGCTTCCAGGTTTAGCACCTCTGTATGCACAGTTTTCAGTTGTGTTCTGTAAACGCAAGGCTGAAACCTTGCCACCTCATCGTATGTGGGACTGTTCCATTGATCTTTTGCCCGACAAAACACCTCCATGGGGTCGCACCTACCCCTTGTCAGTACCCGAAACCAAGGCTATGTCTAATTACATTAAAGAAAAAATGGCACATGGCTTCATTCGGAAGTCCTCATCTCCTGCCAGTGCAGGTTTCTTTTATGTTAAGTAGAAGTCTGGAGAGTTGCGCCCCTGCATTGACTACAGGGATTTTAATGAAATCACCATAAAAAAAATCGATATTCATCACCTTTAATCTCTGAATTTTTTGATCGTGTTAAGGGGGCTACTGTGTACACTAAGCTGGACCTGAGTGGGGCTTACAATCTCATCAGGATCCGTGAGAGTGATAAGTGGAAGACTGCATTTAACACCAGGGACGGCCACCACGAGTACCTCGTCATGCCTTTTGGATTATGTAATGCTTCTGCAGAGTTTCAAGGCTACATGAACGAGATCTTTCAGGCCATCCTTTACATGTACACGGTAGTTTATTTGGATGACATCCTTATCTTCTCTTCTGACCTAAACTCTCACTGGATCCATGTTTCAGAAATTCTTACCCGTCTCAGACAGAATGGTCTCTATGCCAAGCTGGAAAAATGCAGTTTTGAACAGCCTCAGATGCCATTCCTGGGTTACATTATTTCCAGTACAGGTTTGCAAATGGATCCATTCTGGAATGGCCCCCTGCGGAAGGCTTAAAACCCACTCTACGGTTTTTAGGCTTTGCAAACGTCTACTGTCAGTTTGTGAAGAATTATTCCATGGTTGTCGCTCCTATCGTTGCCCTCACCAAATCGACGGTAAATTACTCTATCTGGCTTCCCGAGGCTGTGAAGGCCTTCAATATCCTGAAAAGGGCATTCGCATCGGCACCCATTTTAAATCATCCAGATACCACCAGACCGTTCTTCCTGGAAGTGGATGCCTCCTCCTATGGCGCAGGTGCTGTTCTCTCGCAGGAGGTATCTCCTGGAGAGAGCCATTCATCCGGTCACCGTGTACACCGACCAAGAACTTACTGTACCTTAAGACGGCTCAGTGTCTAAATGACAGACAGGCACGTTGGTCCTACTTTTTTACCAGATTCCAGTTGGTGTTCACCTATTTCCCTGGAGCACAAAACAAGAAGGCAGATGCTCTCTCTCGTGCCTTCTGCCCGTCTGAAGCAGAGGATCAACGGGATGAGAGGCCTATCCTGGACCAAATATCTGGCATTCTGGCCCATTCTAACCTGGTCCCTCCTCCTGGAAAGACTTCTGTGGCAGAAAATCTGAGGTTGAGACTCCTTCAATGGGCTCAATGCACCTGTTTCTCTGGGCATGCCGGAGTCAAGAAAACTTTGGAGTTATTATTATTATTAATAACGTTTATTTATAAGGCGCCACACAGTATCCGCAGTGCCGAGGCAATAGTGAAGACAATAGTTACATATACAATTCAATACAATAATTACAGTACAAAAAACAAAAGAAATAAAAAAAAAAAAGCAGAACAATATGTAAGGAAAAAATATGCTGGAAATGTGTGTAGAAGGAGGTTAATAAGGACAGAGACAGGCAGTACAGAGAAAAAGATGGGAAGTGATGAGGACAAGGTAGAGAGGTGATGACAGGAGGGAGGAGGACCTTGCACATAAGAGAGAACATGCTAAGTGAGAGAGGGCAAAAAAACAGGAGACACAGTGATGAAGATGGGGAGGGCAGGTAAGCTTAGGTGGAGGAAGGGTAGGCTAGCCTGAAGAAATTGGTTTTGAGGGAGCGTTTGAAGGACTGGAGGGTGCTGGATTGCCTGATAGGATGTGGTAGGTTGTTCCAATGGAGAGAGGCAGCCTGGGAGAAGTCTTGGATGCGGGAGTGAGAGGTAATTATCAGGTTGGAGTTGAGGCGACGGTCACCAGCAGCAGGGAGTGTGGATGGAGATAAGGGTGGTGAAATAGGGAGCGGTGGAGGAAAAGAGAGTCTTGTAAATTGTGGTGAGGAGCTTGAAAAGAATTCTGAAAGAGACAGGAAGCCAGTGTAGATATTGACAGAGAGGGGAGGTGGAGGCAGTGCGTTGGGAGAGGAAGAGGAGTCTGGCTGCAGCATTTAGTATAGATTGTAGGGTTGCAAGATGGACCAGGGGGAAACCAGAGAGGAGAATGTTGCAGTAGTCCAGATGGTAGATGTCACATATCGCAGCAGGTGCCGCACTTACCCCGTCTGCCGTCTTCTGGCTCACCGTCGCTCCGGCGCTGTGGTCTCCCGGAGTCTGCCACTATTACAGTGACAGACTCTGATACTCACCCTGATGCTACCGCTGCCCGGGTCCGGCATCCCACGTGTGTTCTGGCGCCAAAGCGCCGCGGGACCTCTGTTCCATGGGCGCCCCCATCTTACCTGCAGTCACATGTTCTGAACCACCAATGTAACTCTGCCTCTCAAGTCCTCCAGCCAATTAGTGCACAGTGCTAACGTTGCCAGAACAACTAGGTCCCCTAGGTGCCTGGTACTCCTGAGTTGTGCTCACTGATCCTGATCCTATCTAGATTCAATCTTGATTCAGTGTCCAGTATCCAGTCCTGGTGCAAACCAGTATCCAGTCTTGGTCCAGTCCAGTGTCCAGTCCTAGTCCAGTATCCAGTCTTGGTCCAGTCCAGTGTCCAGTCTCCAGTCCTGGTCCAGTCCTCAGTCCAGTATCCAGTCCTGGTCCAGTCTCCAGTCCTGGTTCAGTCCAGTATTCCAAACCGGATTCATCTGTCTGCACTACTCCAGCTCCACAGTATTCCAACCAGGATTCATCTGTCTGCACTACTCCAGCCCTACAGTATTTGCAACCCAGACTCATTTGGCTACTCACCACACCTGCCAGTGTGAAACCCCTAGCTCACGGATTTTTACCTACGTTTGAACTTCCACTCCCCTTGGACCCTCTGCATCTCTTATTTCAAAGACTGATTACCATTGTTTTCATTTTATTTCTGTATGCACCTGTCTTTTATTAAACCGGCTCACTTTCATTTCAAACCATCTCAGTTGTCTCAATCCCTGAAACCCGGAACCGATCCCAAACATCCCTTGAACGTGACAGTAGATAACGAGAGTGAATGAGCGTTTTAGCGGCATCTGCTGTTAAGAAGGGTCTGATGCGAAGAATGTTGCGGAGATGAAAGCGGCAGGACAGTGAGAGGGTGTGGATGTGGGGAAAGAAGGAGAGAGAGGAGTCCAGGATGATGCCCAGGCAGCGGGCTTGGGTGGAGGAGGAGATGATAGAGTCGCCAATAGTAATGGAGATAGTTGGGGTACAGGGAGTTTGTGAAGGAGGAAAGACTACAATTTCAGTTTTGTCCATGTTAAGCTTGAGAAAACGATTGGACATCCATGAGAAGTTGGCAGAGAGGCAATCTGACACTTTAGATAAAAGTTCGGGGGAGAGGTCAGGGGAGGAAAGATAGATTTGAGTGTCGTCGGCATAGAGGTAGTAGTTAAAGCCAAAGGAGCGGATGAGGTCATCCAGAGAGGAAGTGTAGAGTGAGAACAGAAGGGGACCAAGGACTGAGCCCTGGGGCACGCCAACAGGAAGAAGAGTGGCAGGGGAGGAGGAGCTAGGGGTTACGACAGGAGGAGTGGTCCGAGAGATAGGAGGAGAACCAGGAGTGGACAGTGCCAGAGTGGCCGAGGTAACGAAGGGTGTGGAGCAGGAGAGGGTGACCAACGGTGTCAAAGGCTGCCAATAGATCCAGGAGGATGAAAAGGGAGAAGTGGCCCTTAGTTTTGGCAAAAAGGAGATCATTTGTGACCTTAGTCAGGGCAGTTTTAGTGGAGTGCAGGGGGCGGAAGCCAGATTGGAGAGGGACCAGGATGGAGTTGTCGGCAAGGTAGCTAATTAGACGCTTGTAAACAAGCCGTTCAAGCAACTTGGAGGTGAAAGGCAGAAAGGAGATGGGTTGGTTGTTGGAGGGTGAAGTTGGGTCAAGGTTAGGTGTTTTAAGGATGGGCTAGACAAGAGCATGGCTAAAGGGAGATGGGAAGAAGCCAGAAGAGAGGGATAAGTTGAAGAGGTGGGCAAGATGAGAGAAAGTAGAAAGAGGGATTGTCACTATAGGGTGGAATACGGACACCCTAATGAGGTTTGGAGGGGAATTTCCGATTAAAGTTTTAATATGCCGAGAAGCATGAAGTTTAGAGGATTTGACCCAGGAGCGTTCTTCAGGACCATATCCCTTCCAGTGTACAAGGTATTGTAAGGAACCTCTGGAGTTGCGAGAATACAGGCTATGGCTAACCTCATATTCAGTTTGATCTTGCACGATGACAGGCGCTGGAGGCATATGGACAGTAAAGTGGTTGATCACCAGAGGCTTTAGGAGGGATACGTGGTACACATTGGGAATTCGAAGAGCTAAGGGCCGCTGAAGTCTGATGGCCACTGTATTGATTAATTCCAATATCTTAAAGGGACCAATGAAACAAGAGGCAAGTTTCATGGTAGGGACCTTAAGGTGAAGGTGACGAGTAGAGAGCAAAACTTTGTCCCCAGGAAAATAGTTATGGAGCTGCCCGCCCCTTCCTCCGTAATTACGCTGTAGATATGGACGCCGGATCTTGCACACAGATAAACACTGATTACGCCGGTCAACATCTGCCCGGCGCATGTGCAGATCAGCAAAAATGTCGATCTTACGCATCCAGCGGGCGTCGTAAGTCTGGATCAGACCCTATGATTCTTTGGAGAAAGTGTACCCCAGTGTGAACCTTCAGAAACGCAGAATTCTGAAGAGGGTGATTAAAATCATATATAGAAAACTTGTAATCAAACGCCACCAGAAGCAAATACAGAAGCGGTGGTCAGACCTAAAAAGGAAGGTAGTACGGAAATTAAAGAATATTTGGCGAACCAATCAAAGTACATTTATGAATGGTGTTCTTTTGCAGTGATAACAAGGGTTTGGTAATGGCTTTTTCAATATTGCTGTTTTCTTTGAAGGATGATTTAAACAGGATACTGCAGCAACATAATGACACAAAGAACACAAAATGGTGCCCACAGAACTTCCAAAGCTACAAAATGAAAAGAATTTCTGTACAAGTAGCAGACACTAAGGCAGGTACTTTGTTGTGATGTTTGTGTTATTGGTTTTTGTACTTTATCATTAACAAAATGTTTTTTTTTCCAGGATGGTGACACTGATGATTTATTTTTGGTGAAAGTGCTCAATACATGTATTTTATTTTTTGCACAGACAATTATTTCACATTACTGGACACATAACATCCCAAGTTGGAACACACCATAGTCACTGGACACAGCAGTGAAGGTAATTAGTTGTGATGTCTGTGTTATTGGTTTATGTTATGGTTTACTTGATAATTAACAAAAACATTTTTTTATAGATGGTCAGACTGAAAATTGATATTTGTGAAAATGCTCAATACATTTATTTTATGTTTTGTTCAGAAAATTAGTTCACTGTGCTGGAAGAAGAACCTTCCAAGCTGGAAGACACCATACTTGCTGGACACATGTCAGATGGCAATGAAGGTAAGTTATAGTGTTGACATTTCTGGCAGTGTTGAAATTGATATTGTATATTTGTGTTACTGATCTGTACACCTATGTACTTCTAGAAAAAGAATGCACTGTGATGTCTACTGCAACCAAATCTGAAGCACGTGGAGGAAATCAAAGTGAAATGATAACAAGTACCACACAAGGTACCTTTTTTTTTGTTATTAACAACGAATGAGCATAACATGATACTAAAGGCAAAGAACAAAATCATACTGCAACAAACATGCACAATTTTTATGGTCTACAGTACTTGTCAAAAGTCTGAGCACACCCTCTGAAACAAAAAAAAGCTTGTTTATCGTACATTCTGCTACTTGTGTATAAATGGAGTATGATAAAAATAACAAAATATATTATTATAGAACACTTTACACAGTACCTGGCTTTATGAGGCAGCAGCAGCAGCTCCTTGTGTAGTCTGGGGGTGGAGCTTGTGAGTGTGAGTGATAGGCTCAGTCAGGAGCCCGGATATGGAGTGAGCTGAAGGGAGGGGCGGCCACCACACTGCCTGCACAGATCTCAGGTGAGAGTGCTGGAGCCAGAGGACAGATCCTGTCAAAACCTGGAGCTCCATCCATCTCATTGTTAATCTGGCCCTGTTGTGATCGCAAAGTGATTGGAAATAATCAAACATTACCAATGTGTGATTGTGTTGCTTTCTTAAATTCCAAGTTTCCTGAAAGCTCCAGTTAGTCAAAAATGGGCAAAAAAGTCTAAAAGACCACATATACGCAATCTACATATCGAAACGATACGCAGATTACGTACAATAGCTACTACGCATGCGCAGTGGCTATTGTTCATTGAATTACGTCCGTCTATGGAAGACGGACGTAGTTCTGGATCCGGCCCAATGCTTGAATCCTCATGTGTTCCCTGTTTTTTCACATATATTACATAAACTGACATAAACATTGTCTGTACTCTGTATGGAGCAAAAAGTATCCATAACGTGAAAAAATTAATAGAAGCATCCAAAGTCTGTACATGTCCACAGTTGTCAAAGGAAGTCAGCAGGATGTGTATCCAGTGCAATACACAAGAAGCTGCATTTCCGAGAATTGAGGTTTTACATAGTCATGCCCATAAGGTGTTTTTATTCAGCTGAAAAAATCTGTGACAATATTAAACGATTATCTCAAAAGGCCACACACAGTATGATATCTGACCCAAGAAACAATAATCAATTGGGAAATCCGAAAGATGCAATTATCTGATGCTGGCACTAATGGGAGCTAAGCTACTAAGGCATCAGAATATACCTGTCTTGTAACTATTTTGTTCTGTTGGTTGCAATCTACTGGTGGAGGCAACAAGACAGGGCCGGTGCTAGGGTGTTCAACACCCCTCTGCAAACTATAAATTTGTGGCCTCCTGTTTAACAATTTAGGACCAGATTCACTGATCCGTTGTGAGTTAGGTGCGGACAGAACCGCACCTAACTCACCCATCCTGCCCCCATCCCACACCCCTATTTAAGTACCTTATGGCACTTACAAGTGCCATAGGGCTACCTTAACTCCGCACGGACATTGCCGCTCCCCCAAGCCCCCCCCGCCCTCTCCGGCTAATCCAAATACCTCCCACTTTTTCCCAAACCTTCCCTGAGGCAGCAATACGCCACCTCTTCCCCCGGCTAATCTAAATACCTCCCCCATCCCACGTTTACCCAAACCCTTAACGCCACCTCTTTTTACCTAAAATACTCTGTGCGGTCTTTAAAGACCGCACGGAGGCAAGCTATGTACCGAACTGGTACGTAGATTGCATAAAGAACCAACTACGCATGTGCAATAGGTCCTTTACTAAAGATATGCACCTAAGAAGAGACAGCTTCCGGCCCTTAATGTTTAACACCAGTAACCATCCTACATTACAGTATCCAATAACACAATCTTGTAACCACAATAAAAGAAATTAAATTCTAGTTTCTACTACAATACAAACAGCTTCCTAGTCTCTGCTGTACAATTATCACTGCATCTAAGTAACTGCCATACAATACTGACTTCATCCTGGTAACCACCATACAATACACACTGCATCCTAGACACTGCCAAACAATAAAGTCAACATCTTGGTGCCATACCATACAGACATTATCCTAGTGACCCCAACCTATCATATTAAATCCTCCAATATAACTGCTTTACTCCTTTATGTGTGAATGAAGCTGACATGACCTTAGGTCATGCCAGTGTCACACTGAAGGCAGCTGCAGGTACTGTCTGAGTCCCAGCTGATAGTGGTTGTCCTCCGATAGGCTGTACAGACTTTCTGCTGCTTCTGATAGGCAACGGTGCAGCAGTGCCAGAAAACCTTTACAGCCCATCAGAGGACAGCCGAGACTGAAAAGTCAGAACTGGCTGGGTGGTAAGCTAAAACAGACGGGTGGAGCACCCGTCTAAAAGGCTCTGGGGAGAACACTGCCATAAGGGTACATTCCTAGTCTATAGAGATTAAATGCTTTCCCTGATAGAGGTGCATAACCGCCTCATGGCGGTACTTAGCCCCAAGGTAGGGGTTTAAGTAACCCTTCCTGCACTGTGTACCCAAAATAAAACTAAAGCCTGCATATAAGAGTCATAGAAGGTTTTGCAAAGGAGCACTCTAACCATAAAAGCAGGAGATCAAGGTGCACCTCGAGTCCCCTTACCAGACCACCGACTCGCATTTAGCTGTAGCTTTGTCATATATATCTGCTGGATTTTTTTTTTTTTTTTGCTCAAAAGATTGGAATACCTTTGTTTTGATATTTAGAGTTGCTTTTAGTAGACAGCTCCTACATAATCGTTTCTTCATTTAAAAATACTGGCCCAGATCCAGATTTAATAACGACAGCTAATTTGTAAATCTGGCTGTGGGTACGCACTGCACATGAGTGGCAGATGTTACGCATGTAACTCTGATCATACGTAATTAGTTTGTAACTATGTAAGAAGGGGTGTGATATCCCTACGAAAGCCAAAAGCACGCATTCTTGGAGGTATTTAAATTGTACAGTATGGTCTGGGTCAGGCACTTACATACGACAAGGCGATACATGCGACCAGAGATATGCATGGAAAAAAAAAAATATATCAGCTAAGTTACATGTGTATGAGGGGAATGCATTATACTTAATAGTGCATAACTACGGTACATTTGCGTACTTAAAATGTACTTAAGTCTGGATCTGACCCACTGACAATATCAATATACTTATCTGAATTTCTTTTGGATGATGACAGTAGATTACCCAGGGATCTATTATGTAAAGTTAGTAAATTCTCTGCAACCAGCTTAAACTTTCTCTATAAGAAGAGAAAAAAAACCTCAGCTCTTGCTGGTAATTGTGTATACAAGAATCATCATGCTCACATAAGTTGTTGGTAACGTCGACATAAAGCTATACAGATGGATAGCTATATATAGGCACATGCATATAAAAATATCAGGCAAATAGATATACTCTCCATGGACCGGATCCAGAACTAACAACGTCAGGGGACTTATGTATGTAATTTGCTTACGTCCCCCGGCAAGTAACATCGGTGCATGTGTGTGCACCAGACGTTACCCAAGCGTACCTTCTGACGTATGGAGCAGTTTTGCACGTTAGAAGGTATGGTGAAGGAGCCATGCCGTATCCCCACCATACATGCGAGGATAGGCATTCAAATAAAGGGGTGGGCAGGGAAGACAAGATACACATTGATCCGTGTCCGTACGGACACAGATCAGTGCGTAATAGTTAAGGTAGGGTTCTGGACAAATGAATGACCAGAACTACTACCGCTAGAGGGGAGTAACAGGGGCAGGAACTCCCCTATACCTTGTGTAATTTCAGGCTCCTGTACGTACATAAAGCGTGCGGGGTTATGGATCTGGACCCATATCGGTCATAACTTAAAATTGCACATGTACAGTTAAATACAGCATAAGTATGACTCAGTTGCAAGGGTAACCAGCAAAAATCTCACCTTAGCCACCAAATTATAAATGGCCAGTTCTTCTAAGGCTTCTGTATGGACTGACATCAGAGGAGGTTCTTGTGGGTGACACCAGGAGGTACCACACTAGGTAACTGCAACCCTAGTGATGCCAGTTATTTTATTTTAATAATGATGCCGTTATGAGATTTTCTCGTTGTTACTCAGGGAATTTGCAATCCACAGCTATAAAAACAATATGGTGCTTCCAAATTATGTAACAACGTGTAGACAGCAAATTGCATTATGTACAAAATATGGGAAATATAAGCTGTAACATGTTCTAGTGACAACTAATAACACATTTGGGTCGGTTAAAGTCCACATCTCCTACATATATTCAGCGTAATACATGAAGCAGGACATCCCCGCATTGTCTCCTCATCATAAACGCGGGAAAAAGTTTCTGCAATCGAGCGACACCGGCAATGACGTCATCACGTTTACATTCGCTCTTC